>NKCI01000084.1:0-166941 GCA_003946985.1 Fusarium duplospermum | reverse complement strand
CGAATCAGTGCCAGGTGTGGGTGGGTGTCCATCCGAGGGAAGAAAAAAAAATTTGTCGCCCTTCTGCCCATCAATACAGAGCGTGCACGCGCGCCCAGGGTCTGAGGGTCCTGCGGGTTGGAACAGTTTTGGACCAGAGCTGGCGCGTCGCAGCAAATCAAGACTTCTGCGCTATCTGGGTCCCTCTGGGTCTTTACCGGGGCTCTACTGCATCCCCTGAGTTCCCCGTGCCCCTAGCTCTGCCCTAGATCCCTTCTTCTGCCTCTGGTGGGTGTTCTCTCGGCGTTCCGTGGGCCCTTCCCGGCCCTCCAAAGCCCTCAAGGTCCTACCAACACGTCCCCGTGGTGAACTTGGCCGTGGGCCCCTCGCGTGGGCCTGTCGTTTGTCCCTCGCTGCCGCGGGCCTTTCTTTCTCTGCCTTGCCTTGCCTGGCCTGGCCTGGGCTGGACTGACTGGGGCTACGCTCCGCTGTTCTGCGCTGGGCTACGTACTGTACTGGGCTCTCCGTGTCCTGGCCGCGTCCCCCCACCCTCGTCGTCGCCTGTGGTGCCATGGCCCTGCGGGTCTCGACGTGGGAGTTGTGATGCCATCAGCCAGCCAGCGGGCGCAACCGGTCTGGGATTCGTGGGTTGCCCGTCGACGTTGATGGCGAGAGCGGATGATAACGTCGCAGCAGTGGATCCCATTCAGCAGCACCCTTTCGGGTCCGCTAGCGAGATACCTCGCCCAGCATTTCGCAATCGCTCGCAATCGCCGCTCCCATCGTCGTCTGCCCGCCTCGACTCGACATTCAGTCGCCTTGAGTCGCTTGACCCGCAGACCTGGCCCGCGTACTCTGCTAACACGGTTGGCCGGAATCGCTCAACCCAGCATCCCTGGGGCTCGAATCTCGACATCGCCCTGCTTTATGATTAGAGCCGCCCGCCTGCTGCCCTGTGGGTTTTCCCTTCCGTGCTCCATCTCATATCTGGCTCCCACTGCCGCCGACCTTTCCATGGACGACGTATCTTGCCCTCGATCCCTCCCATCGACGCCTAGGTTCGACGAACCCCAATGTCACCGCCTCCCTCTCGCTCTCCCCCACCGGCCTCGACGCCGCAGCTCGACGAGTCTCAGCTACCAAAGGGACAATGTCGCTACATCCTCATGATCCCCGAGCTCAAGGGCCAGCGGTGCGGCTGCATGGGTTTTGACCACAACAAATCGCTTCCCGGTGCCACATGCCACTGCGGTCATCTATCCTGCTTCCATGTCCCTTCGGCGGACGCGCCTTCGCCTATCAAGAACAAGGCCGAAATTGAACTCATCAAGCAGCGCGTCCGGGAAATTGAAGACAGCCTGGACAGGAACGACCATGATCGCCTCTCTGGCTTGATCGCTCGCATCAGCGAGTTGGAGGAGACTGTTGAGAAGAACAAGGAAGAAGCTTCAGCTGAACTCAAGGGTTCCTATCGCAATGCCTCGGCCGCATGGCAGCTTGTCTCCCAGTTGGAGCAGACAGTGAAGAAGCTGCAGGAAACCGTCCAATCGCATGACGAGCAGATGACCAAGACGGGCATACAGGTGGACGAGTTGGTCAACCGTCAGCTGGAATTACTGGATAGCGACGAAATGATGGAGGAGAGAATCGAAAAGCTGGAAAGTGCCGAGCCTTTACTATCACCGCCCCAAGATATCGACTCCGCCGACACACCTTTTGAACCCTTACACCTATCGCCCACAACTACCACCAACACTCAACAACAAACCATGAACCCCCCCACAACCTAACCAGACATTTCGATCCCCAGCTATTGGACCCCTGAGACCGTGGACGATCCATGTCTCCCTGATGCCCTCCAGAGAACAACCATTTCCATTTGAGAAGGACACCACCTCTTACAAGAGATGTCTCTCCCGTGGCTTACACCGAATGATCGCAGTGGAAGGTGACGATGCCCACGCCTTCACAACCGCCGTTTCGCGGGCTTTTCAATCTCTACTCAAAGGCCGGCCTTGGATGCCTCTGCAAGCAAAGCTGTGTGATGCTGAGCGTCTTCAAGGCTTGCCCATGCTTCGACAACTGGAACCCTCTTACGTCGACGGTCAATATGACAGGGCCTTCCTCCGACAGCACTGTGCCGTCCTCGACGTAAGTGGCAAGATGGACTCGTTGTACATTGCCATGGAGCACGACACGCTGTCGTGGAACTTCCTGAAGCGATCGCCCATCTACCTCGAGGGGCTTGAATCTGCATGGGAGCACGATGCTGTGCTCGACCAGAAGGACGACCAAGACCCATCATCCAGAGATCACTATGGTGACGAGGGAGGTGATGAGTCACCCCCTGCCGGCAACATCGTTGGAGCCTTCAAAGGGCTGAAGCGCAGCATGTCTGAGGTGTCATGCTCATCGAGTCTAGACGACACAGATGGCCCCCTCACGAAACTACCACGAACGTGCAAGTCGTCCCGACTAGAGATGAGACGCGGAGTCGAGACTGCGCGATAGGATGAGGAGGGATCAGGACGAGAGCACGGCACCAACAACTAAACAACCACCATTTTGCGATCGATTTCACTCGCGGGCATTAGAAAAGGGACACCAAGGGATTATGAAAGCGACTGGTTTTCTCTGCACTGGGCATATAATTGGGGCGTTCAGACACTTTTGGGAAACTACTATTGAGATACCTCGGGCACCGCACTGGCCCGTCATTTGAAAGAAAAGAAAGGCTCGCTCTTTTTCGGGATGGTATGGGATGGCTTTGGAATAAAGGATTTTGGATTTTGGATTTTGGATTTGGTTAGAAGCATAGACGAAAAGAGAGAGGTTGGAATATCCATCCCGAATACTTGTACATCTACACATAGGAAGAAGAGGATTCCTCGTGTTTGAGCCTTCGATGCTTGTTACGATAACGATTTTTGCCACGAGGGGTTTCATGTTTCACAAGCAGAGCCTCACAGGTGATGACACGAGAGATGACGGTCTATCTGACCCATCCAAGACATGTGTTGGGATGATATTGGTCTCCTTGTTTCCTCTCACCACAGCGACAACAACACAACTTGGCTGAGATGCTTTGACAATAGATAACGCCATACCGCCCCCGGGTGGTATCGCTTCCACTCAGCCACCCGTGTCAGATAGAACCCCTGCACCGCAGGATGGGCCTCATTGGGCCGATTAGATCTTTTTCTTTTCTGAGGCGGCATGAGGGCTCAAGGTGAGATTTTTCCCATGTCACCCGCCCGCCCTTCAAACAGGCCCTATCAAGGTGGTGGGGGTCGGTGAGCCTCAAACAGAGGCGGTCATGGCTTTTTCATCAGGTCGCGTATACCTGCTTCCTGGCTGGACAGGGTCCCTTTGTACCCAAGAACTCTAATCAAACTGCCGTGTTGCTTATCTCGGTTCCGGAGAGCCGGATGGGCATCCTGTTTTTTTTTTTGTTCATGTTCCAGACCGCCTTATGATCGTTTGTATGGGATGGATCTGCCGGCATGAAGTTGCTCTCGGCCATGACGTCGGGCGTAAACACACATGCGTGCACTGTGTTTGTTTGTTTGCATTAGGGCTATGCCAATATATCTAGACACCGCGGCGTGTTATTTCATGTCAGAAAAAGCCCCTGGACATCTGAGGCGCGTAGATAATCTATGTCGTCACGTGTGGCTGCAGATATGTATGTTCAAGGGGATGGATGATATCTGGCCGTGAAGAGACGGAGGAGGCTTTTCATACTTGGTACTCGCCTGATTCAGGACCAAGCTCGGTTTGTTTGCTGATGAGTTGTCATATGCAATAACCCATTATTGAAAACTGCAATTCAACCGTTCAAAGTCCTACAGCCTTGTAAGATGGGGAAGAAGCCTTGTCATTGTTTCATGCAGCCAGAAACGATGAGGCTGAGATCAAACGTGGCATCCCTGTGAGGGCATCGTCACAGAGCAGTCCACGCTTTCCGAACTTTAACCAGGGTGTTGAGGCGATCTTTGAAAGTCAAGTACCGGTTCTTTTCATCCCAACTTTTGATCGTCAACGGCATTGGAATTGGATCCAATGGAAAGCGTTTGCTAGAGGCCATCAACGGTTTTGGACGTCCAAAGTTGTAGCGGCTCAGCGGGTACCTACAGCGCGGAGAGCGCCTGGAAGCTTAGCGGCGGAGAAGCCGGGCTCCTCCTCCGATCGGCCCATTTGGGACAACCTCCAAACGGGACATCAGCCTCAACCTTGGCCTTTTTCACCATCCTTCTTCCATCTTGAATCAAAGCCTTGTATAATACATTTGCTTTCGACAGTTAATCACGCACTGCAGAGCGAATTAGTCAATGCTCTTTTAACTTTTGTTCTTTCTCTCCTCTCTTTCAACCACAACTCGCAAACTCGCTCCTCTTCCCGCCGCGCTCTGCATCCACACACAGCCTCACCCATCATGGATCTCGATATCGAGATGGACGACGCCGTCGACACGGCCCCCGACGCGCCCGTTGCCGATCTCGGTCGCGATGACATCCTGGTAAGACCGAACCGCTTTACCTCCCTCCGCGACAGCCGGAATTGACCCCCGTCATCAGCAGCCCGACGAACCTGAAGAGCCTGGCGAGGTCGCCGACGATGAACCCGCCACCGACGACTCCAAGACTCTTATCCCCACAAAGATTCACATTCGAGGCGTCGACACTCTGCACACCTCCGACATCAAGGCCTACGTCAAGACCCATTTCGGCGACGTCGACAGGGTCGAATGGATCGACGACTCTTCCGCCAACCTCCTCTTCCCCTCCGAGCCCACGGCGCGCGACGCCATTGTCGCGCTGAGCTCCGTCCCCGTGGCCGACGCCACCGCCCTCGCCATTGGCGAATCCCTCCCCGCGAAGCCCTTTGACAGCAAGCCAGAGATTTCTCTTCAGGTCCGCTTCGCTGTCGCGAGCGACAGGAAGCAGGCCGGCGCCGCCCTCCGAAGTCGGTACTACCTTCTACACCCCGAGCACGACCCCGAAGAACGACGCCGGCGCAACCAGGAGAACCGCTCCAGGTATAGGGACCGCGACGGCGACTATCACAGGAACGGTGGCGGCAGACGGCGACGCAACTCGGATGATGAAGTCGAGACGTATGAAGCCAGCATGTACGATGACGCGCCCCGTCCGGAACGGAGAAGGCGCGATTCGGACCTGATAGATGAACGACCGCGTTCATACGCCCGCGAGAACCGAGGTAAAGAGCTCTTCTCCGGGCGGAAATCACAGCGCGATCGATCTGCGTCGCCGGCTCGCGACGGTGACGGTGACGACCTCATGGGCGAGCGAGCCAGTTCCTCTGGCAACAGACACAGGGCGCGCGCTCTCAAGGATCGCAGATCAGCAGACAACAGCGCCAAGGAGCTTTTCCCGGTCAAATCGTCTATTAAACAGTTTGGCGGAGGAAACCTGGACCACCTCGAGGCAGCCATAGGATCGGCAGGCCTGAGAGAAGAGGACCGCCCCAAGATTGTGTCAGTGCCGAGCACAAAGCCCA
Organism: Fusarium duplospermum; assembly: GCA_003946985.1. Taxonomy (NCBI): domain Eukaryota; kingdom Fungi; phylum Ascomycota; class Sordariomycetes; order Hypocreales; family Nectriaceae; genus Fusarium; species Fusarium duplospermum. Next base: position 161,442 of record NKCI01000084.1, on the reverse strand, counting down.
GCGCGTTTAACATACGCGGCATGGCGAGCCAGCAAGGTAGCGGCGAGGGCTTCTCCATCAAGGGAGCCGCGGGGGCTAATGCTCGAGAGCTGTTCCCGAGCAAGCTGGGCGGGAGCAACGCGGGCAAGGAGCTGTTTGGCGGTGGAAGGTCCAAGCAGCGGCAGAAGGCTGAGGATCTCTTCTCCTAGGAGGGACGGGGTAAAGGATATGGGGGCTTTGGGTCAACTACTATACGAATGCATTAAGTTGGGCTTGGGCTGGGCTGGGCTAGGCTGAGTGGTGCATGCAACGCATATTGGTGAATAGATTGGTTTTGATACGATACGATACCACGGCGCAATAAAATCAGCAGCTATCGTCTGGGCAGATTGTCTCTCCTTGTCTTGTCTTGGTTTCTACCATGTTGCCCTTTGCGGATAGCTTCCATCTTGATGTCTCGAGTTACCCTTTACACCATGTTTAACGAATTTCCCCCCTTTAGAATGTATCTCAACTCTACCACCACTTCTCAACCAAGACTTGTTTCTTCTCAAGTCCCCCTTCTCCTGTCAACCCATCAACAAGCTCATCCGTCATTCCCTGAGGTCCACAAACATACACGAGTCCCTCATCCACCTTATCCCCAACAGCCTCTCTAATATCCTCAACCCCAAACCGTCTCGTCAAGACTTTGAACCCAGTGTTCTTCACATCCTCGCTCAGTCCTCCTGTTGCAAAGACTTTGAGCTCACCTGTAAGCTTCCCTTGAGCAAACCAACCCGCAATCCTCTCCAAGAAGAGAACCTCCTTGAGTCCTCCCTTGGGCACTTTACTGGCATATAGAACACTCACATCAACATCATGGCCTCCTTGAGTGATGTGTCCCATCATACTGACAAGCGGGTTAATGCCAACGCCCCCGGCAACAAACACCACACGACGTATCCCTTCCATTGACACGTCCTGCGGTGGAAAGATGAAACTCCCCCCAACTCTCACCTGGAGCGTCGAACCTAGGATCTCGGATGGCGGCTGCCATAGCCATGCGGCAGGTGGGTTCTCGGGGGATGCTTGCACGGCGAGGTCAAAGTACGGTTCGTCCGCGGAAGAAGCGTCTAATGGCCGAGACGTGATGGTGAAGCCGCCCGGCTTGTCGGCGCCGGGGACGTATGTGTCGAGCCACTGGCCGGCAAAGAACTGGACATCATTGGTGAGGCTCTTCCCGGGTATCGCTTAGCTTCAACGTACCTTGACCGGTTGAGGAAGCATCAAACGGAACGACCGAATCCCCTCATTGACCTGCTCTATCTCGCTGAGCTTCACGGGTAAAAGGCTCTATTCAAATAAATGTGAGTATCCAGCGTCTATCGTCATGGATATACCAACCTCATCACGAGGCTCTTGGGCCGTTCGCTCGATATGAGTAGTCCGGTTTGTCGACATGGCTACCACGAAGGACTTGACTGGAGAGATGGTTGAACTTTGATACAGGGAAAGCACACGTCTATACGATAGCGGTATCTTGAAAGGCATAAGTAGAAGTTGTCTCAAAATGATAGCTGTTCAAACAATAATAATTGGTCTGCATGCAGTCCTTGTGTCACTCACTGTGGGGGGTTTCACAAAGTCATAGACTCCAAAAGCCAATAGATCGTCAGTCAAGCTGAGTAAGGCAAGAAAGAAACACACAAGACACATGGAACCTTTTAAAATATCAACAATTGCTCGACATTTCAAATGACTTTAAATTATTGAAATTTTTGTTGCAATGAACAAGAATTGATGCTTTACCGTCCGTTTTTAGGATTCTATCTTCCCCCCCCCCCGAAAGCTCCAGCTCCTATAAGTCATGGCCTTTCCCGAGCCACATTACCTTCTCGACATCCAGTGCCCGTCAACTCATATACACAAGATAGTTCCATGCTTCTAAGCAGGCTCTGTCCAGTTAACCTGCTCCATGACCTGTCCAGCAGCAGGGTGTGTGTATCCAATTCTCAGACGGAGTCGCAGAGGCTACAGAGACTGTTAGCATATTCAAAGAATGATGTAGGAATGTGTAAAGAACTTACGCCCTTGCTTCCAGACACCCTCATCATCTGGGTGGCTTCAGCACCAGGTCCAATGTCCGAGGAAGAGATGCTCAGAAGCTGGAGCTTCTGAGACTTGGGAACGGCGGCCTGCAGAGACACGTTGGACAGGCCAGCCGCGCCCGAAGTGTTGCGGAACTTGGCGGTAGCCTGGATGAGGCCTTCGGCGTTGCGCTGGATCTGGAACGTCACGTTGAGATCGTTGTTGTCGTAGCAGGGGATACCAGCCGGCGCTGCTGGTGCCTGGGGCTGAGGGGTTGAGGAGGAAGCGGAAGACATGAGGTCAAAGCTTGATGATGCAGGGGGGGCGGGAGACGCGGTAGAAGATCCAGGAGCAGAACCGAACAGATCCATGATGGATGAAACATTGGATTGCTGAGGGGGTGGTGAGGTAGAGCTTGGAGGAGGAGAGGTGGTGCCGCCAAGGATATCAGCCAGCAGATCAGTGTTGGTCGTCGAGGGGGCGTTGGAAGGCGTGGCAGCTGGCGCATCCATGATATCAAGGAGATCCTGTTCTGTTGGCTTGATGACCCGTGATTTCCGGTTGGCAGCCTTCTTCTTCGTGGGCGCAGGTCCAAGGACTCGCGACTCCTCCTTGATCTGAGGGATGGGCATCTTCTCGAGAACACCCCGTCGAATCTGGTCAAAGCTAAAGAGGTTGTTGTACTCGACCACTCGCTGCTGAATCTCAACATCAAGACTTGTCTGGTGATATTGCAGGAGTCGTCGAATTTTTTCAATCTGAGCGGCATCGGAGAACCGGGTCGTCAACTTCATGAGTGCCGTCACAATGTACTCGGTAGAGACCTGCGTGGCATAGGCGCTGTTTAGGATGAGGGAGAACAAGTCGACAACCTCGTGCTCCTTGACCTCCTGAACCAGCTCCTCCTCCTCGTACTGTCCACCCTTGAGGAGGACATCCGCGTACTCGCCGATGCACCAGGCGCCAGCCTGCGTCAGACTCTCCTGAGTAATGTCCTTCTTGAGGTTTATGTACAGTTTTTGCACCGCATAAGTCTGGAGCTCAGGGGTAGTGGCGACCAGGCGGACAAACGACGAGAGGATCTGCTCCTTGACGTAGTTGCCGGCCAGCGACAAGACACGAAGCATTGTGTCAAAGTGCCATCGCTTGTTGGGCGCAAACTTGTCAGCAGCAATACCAATCTGGCTGGTCATGGTTGGCTTAAACTCATTATCGGCAACCTCAAGGAAGGCCAACAGCTCCCGGATTAGGACTCGGACGTTGGTCTCGTTGATCAGGGTAAAGCTCAGATCCAAGGCTCGGCGTCGGATGCTGATATCGGGGTCTCTCAAACACTCCAGAATCGTATTTCGGTGCCTCTGCACGGCATTGGGCTCGATGGCCACCACCTTGATCAGGGTGTTGAGGGCCACGTATCGGATGTTGTTGTCGCGGTTGGTAAGGAACTTGCCCAGGATGTTGACACCCAATACCCTCAGACCAGAGTCGGCTTCGATGTCGAGGATGGTTCGGACGGCTTCGTAGAGAATCGAGTTGCCGACATTCTTGGATGATTCAGTGTTGGTGGCGACCTGTGCTAGGATATCGTTGATCTGCTCGCTGGTCTCGGCGTCGCCCACAGCCAGGACCCTCAGGAGGTGTAGAATCTTGACCTGCAGGAAGGGATCCGTAATGCCAGTAACATCATGCTCGGGTGCATAGCCTGAAGTCGCGAGGCCCTTGAGGGTCCTGACGAGTCCCGGGACAAAGGATCTGAACTTCTCAACGATTCCTTCCTCTCCGCCCTCCTCCTCGTCCGCTTCGCAAAGGCTGGTCACCAGGGTCAGTCCACAGAGCAGGACACCGTGGTTCCTATCCGCCAAAAGCTGCGTCGCTTTCTCGAGGAAGTGCTCCTGCAGATCCGGCACCTTGCGACATATCCTCATGGCGCAGAGGGCAGCCTTTCTTCGAATGTATGGGTTGGAGGTGGAAATGAGGTTTTCGATTTCGGGGAAGAGATCTCTTGACATCTCGATCGACGCAATGTTTCCCAGCGTGCAAAGCGCAAGACCGACGACATATTGATTGGAGTGTCCGAGGTCGCTAGGCTCAAGGTTAGTAGCCAGTTGGCTACATCAGGGGTACGACATGGACCTACTTCTTGAGCGAGTTGGTGACGAGCGTCAAAACCTCCTGGTTCTCATCCAGCAGCAAACTAGTAGCAAGGTGTCCTAGGCGCTTATCGGCGAATCGAGGCGAGGCTAGGAGCTTCAAACATTCGATCTGTCCAAAGTGGGTTCGCTCTCCAAGGGTAAAGAGGTAGAGCAGCTTTGCGACATTGTTCCGACTATCCCAGAGTCAGCACTACAACGCTCCAGGATAGCATTGCTTGCCGGCATCCCGCCAAGCTTCACACAGCACCCACCGAATGTTATGGTCGTGGCTCTCCTCTCTGAAGCTGGCGCGGATTGCAGCGCTCTCCTTCTGGATGACAGCTCGCTCGTCGGCAATGGTCTTGGCCGCACGCACGTTTCGAATGAACTGTTTCACTGCGCCAGGTAGAAACACAAAGTAAGTCCTTGTCCGATCAAGTCGCGGGGGGATGGCTCGTAGAGCAGGGACGTCGGCGCCGTACGGGAACTCATCTTGAGGAGAACGACCCAGCGGTTGGGCCGTCTTGTCGATGCTTATCCAGGGGTCGTCTAGAGAGCGGTTCGAGGTGGCCAAAAGCTCAATCAGGTCCAGCAGGGGGCAAATATCCAGATGAAGCCTTGAGCAGGACGACAAGAGGATGGCGATCGAGGTGGTTGTTTGCAGCCTTGCTGTTGGCTCAAGGCAGCTGTTTAAAAAGAGGGTAGACGAGGTTGCGCCGTCACGGGTCAGTGTCAGTGACGGTGTGTGCTGTGCTTCTGCTTCTGCTTGCGTTGCGGCGGCGGACACCTTTCAACGTGGGGCACGGGCTCCACTGCCCCCGAGCCTGAACCCCTTGGCGACGTACTTCTTTTTAGCACGGTTAGTCATCCGCCATGAGCTTAATGAAGCTATGAAGACGGATTGATGAATTAAATGTCCATCTGGAATGGGCTATAGGGTCAAATACAAAGGTACAGAGAGAATCAGTGTCATGGCTCATGACCGCATAATTTCAACAAGAATAAGAAAGACTAAATTACACGCCAAGCCAACCGTTATAGGATCTCGGCCGTTTCCATCCTCCTCTCAAACCCAATGTCTTCTCATTATCCATCCCAACTCATGTTCCTCCTCCTAATAGTTATATCTCCTCGCTGCCTACTGTACATCTGGGCGGCCTAGAGGGTGCGCTTCCGTGTTCAGCACCCACTTGTCCAAACTGACCACGTCGAACTCGCTAAAGATGAGGTAGAAGTACTTGAGCGTCTCGGCCAGCCAGAAACTCTCCATGCTGTCCATCTTGACCGGTTCCGTCTTGGTCACATCATCCACCGCCGACGCCGCAATATCTGTTCGCGTGACCTTCTCGATCGTCTCAAACATTGTCCACGCCTTGTCCATCCAGCTCGAGTCGCCGGTGATTCGGTACATGATGAAGATGGACTCGATCGCCTCCGGTCTGAGGATATATCGTCCGTCAGTCACACCAGTCATTCCCTTGGGAATGTTGTGCTTCTTGACAATATCCTGGACCGTAGGCTTCTTCCACTCTGATGCTCTCATCGGTGGGGGGTTAAATTCGGAGGCATGTTGCTCCTCAACGGCCTTGAGCCACCGCTCCTCACTCCAGACACAGTCGTTGGTCGCTGGTGTATCGGCATTCCCGCATGGGATAAAGTGGAAGATTTCGGGGCCGAGGCCAGTCTGCGTAGCATGATAAGACCAGACGCAACCCTCTGTGAGCTGCGAGGCAATCTCGAGGTCGGCTGGGCGGTTGAAGATGCGACTAGCCATTGCCACCATGCCTCCAGCAAAGCACGTTAGGTGCTGACCTCGGGGGACTGAGCTATATTTGGGCTGTTCGCCAGGCAGATCTGTAACCTGGTAGTCGCCTGAGATGATGATAGGCTTCTCCCAAGGTGTCAGTGCCCTCCTAAACAGATGCTTGGTGGCGACGGGAATGAAGGACTCGTATAGTCGCCGCGGCTGATCATTTTGGCCGTTGAGAAGGAGATATTGCTTGGGCAAATACTCGTACAGTGAGTCTGACATGCCTCCCAGCGTGAAATCGGTGCCCGCATGGAAGGCTGGTGTGTAAGCGTCAATAACGACTGGCCACATGCCAGGAAGACGAGTGTTGAGCTGCGTAGACTCAAACTGATCACCAATTCGCTTCACCGCATCATAATATCTCATGTCGCCGGTGAGCTGAGATAGTTTGGTAAGTTCCAGGCTCAGAGAGCCAAGCTCTGAAACGAGAGCTTCTCGTGAGGCTGACTGCGCCTGTCCATATGCGGCTCTAAATTAGGTGTGAGAAGATGAACAACCTCTATGAGAAGGGACAACTTACTTCTTCCACTCCCATCGAGTGACGGGCATATGGTTGGGAGTATCGAAGGCGCACATGATCAGGTTGCCAACCTCGATGGCCTTCTTCAAGAGAGTGGCATGAGTCTTGCCGCTGATCTCATAGGCCGAGAGAAAACCTCCCAGGTAACGAATGGTAGTCTCAAAGATGTTGATGGTATTCATTGAGCTCTTTGTAAAGTCAATTCCGTCTGCTGCAGCGACAGCTTTTGTGAATTCCTCCTTCATGTCCATGATCCATAGCGTGTCGAGAGAGTCGACCAGGGTGGCAGCCCATCCACCAAAGGGATCCTTTGCCTTGCCGGTTAGAGGGGTCACTTCATCGTGCATCCACGCGTAATTTGAGTAGCCACTCCAGCTGTGCTCGAAGCTCTTCTTGACAGCGGCCAGACGGCTCAGTCGAAGCTCCTTGGCGACGGAGTTCTCAGTGGGCGGGACAGCCTGGATCTGGGGGATCTTGACATTGGCGCCACCCTTGGGTAATGTAGCCAGCTTGTCGGTCGCGATGGGATACTTTGCAGGCCGTCGCGTCCAGGCACTGGGACCTTTACCTTCGAGGGGATCGCCATCGCCGAATAGAGTAAAGGAGCCCGAGTTTGACAGATACCAAAAGCACAGGATCCAGACGCACGCGACACCAAGCCAGAGGCGCCCTCGACGCAGAGGGCCGACCATTTTGTAGTACACGGGCAAAACTCCCGAGAGGCGACGCAGGGTCAACAAGAGAGAGGGAGGCGCTATTCAGGACCTCACATGGCAGGCCCAAGACGGGAAAAGGCTGAAGAAGACGAGACGCGGGGGGAGATAGACGTTGCAGCTGTCAGAAAAGTTTGGGCTTTTTCGCGATGTGTCTGTCTCGTACTAGGAGCAAAGGGAATCAGCCTCATCTAACTCGAACCGAGCCTAGGCAGCTTGGTAAGGTAGCGGCTGAACCTCGCGGCTTTACCTGCCGGAGCTCGTATAAAGGGAAGGGAAGGGAAGGGAAGGGCAGCCCAGGCATCCCTCTCCTCGCTCCCGTCGCAGACCGGGTCTGTTCTCGCCCAACGCCAGCCATGTCTGATGTGCCAGTGTCTGTGGCTGGTGGCTATTGAACACAAATTGCGACGAGCTGTCTAACACGTGCAATGGAATGCACCGCCTTCGGGATACGACAGGGCCATTCATCAATGCTCGCTCATGCTGCCCTTGCTTGGCGTCCATCCTAATAAAATGACACCCATGCCGCAGTGTAGGACAGGTACGGAGGACAGGTTGTCTGCTAAAATACGCTATCATTACTGTATGCCTCTTCTCTTCCCTCTCAACTTGCGTTGTCAGCCTCCAGCCAGCTGGAGTGGCAATCACTTCAACTTCACCTCCCATCGACGCCGTCACATACCTTGTAATTACAGACAGCCTGCTTCACGAGATCAACTCGTACTTGTGGGGTCAATCCCAGCTCCTCCCTTGCACCATGGACTCGCATCCATGGAGCATGTGTGGGCATAGCGTCCCTCGTAAGCTGACCCGGCTACCTGCTCCGAGTCTAGCCAAATCCCTTTAGCAAGGAGCAATGCGAGCTGCCATCCACTAGACGCCCCAGATTCCTCTCAACAAAGGGCTCATCTGGCCCCCTGAACAGGAGCATCAGCATGACGCCCTGCGACTGGCCATTCAAGGCCACGTAGGATGTTGTCGAGACGTATTGCAAAATGTATTGGATCTTCCTTCCATCAAGATAAGCACTCAAGTCTAGGCCCAGACGATACGGCCAATTTGCCGAGCCCCTTATCGGAGAAAGCCTGGGTGGGCTGGGCTGTAGGGCTGAGAGACATCCTTCTCAGTGCATGCTGGAAACAAAACAGCCTTTCTGACCGCTCGCCGCCCCTCATCAGAAAGCCTCAACAGTCTTGCAACATGAGGCTGGATGCACATGTCAGCCGTCAGCGTGTCACAATTTCAACCTAGTAATACACACACAATCACACTAAGAACCAAGATCAAAGACCATATGGAAAAATTGCTCTGTTGTCATGATTCATGAGCCATGTAGATAAAAAAAAACCATGGGACAACAACAGCCGTGGAGACATGAGTAAACACGGAAAGCTAGTCACTCCTCACAACTTTGGCCTAACTATCGAAGATGTCCTCCGAATCGCTTGCAGTTTTGCTATTAAATAAAGAAGAGTACCCGTGCTCCCTAGGACCATGCGCACTCGCTGCCAATGTCAGCATGCAAATGGCATGCCTAGGGATTCGGTTGTTCAGGTATCAAGCATGGTCGTTTATTTTTGCATCATGAGCTGGACAAACTCGTTGTCTATAGTCGTGGTTAGTAACGGATGGAAAACTTTGTTGGCAATTTCTCGTCAGCTGTGACGGAAGAGACTCACAGTCGATTCGGCCATCGCCGTCCTGGTCAGCCTCCCGGATCATCTCATCAACCTCGTCGTCGGTAAGCTTCTCGCCGATAGAGGTCATAACGTGTCGGAGCTCAGCAGCGGAAATGAAGCCGTTGTTGTCACGGTCGAAGACCTGGCGGTGAGTTAGCACATCAAAACTTTAGTAAAGCATGACCCCACCGACCTTGAAAGCCTCGCGGATCTCCTCCTCGGAGTCGGTGTCCTTCATCTTGCGCGCCATCATGGTAAGGAACTCTTGACGCTAGTGTCAGTCTTTGTCTTGTCGGCCCAAACTTGTCAAGTTCTACGCACCAGGGAAGTCGATGGTGCCGTTGTTGTCAGCGTCGACCTCGTTGATCATGTCCTGAAGCTCAGACTCGGAGGGGTTCTGGCCGAGGGAGCGCATGACGGTGCCCAGCTCCTTGGTGGTGATCTGGCCTAGAACGAAACGTTTAGTCTACCGTCTCGAAACGATTCGCATCGACTGAAGAGCAGAGCAGTGTGCGCATGGAGGTTGGATGCATCATGTAATTCGGAAATAGAATCGGGCTGAGACCAACGAGGGGTCTTGCGAGCAGGAGGGAGCATCACTCACCATCGCCATCCTTGTCCTACGCAAGAGGTTAGCGACAGCCTCGCCACAAGTTCGCCGCCCGGGGCAGCGACAGGCACTTAGAGTAACTTACGAACAGGGAGAAAGCCTCCTTGAACTCAGAGACCTGCTCTTCGGTGAGGGAGTCGGCCTATAACGACCACTTGCGTCAGTCTTTGGTCTTGAAAACGCGGCATCAAAACCATCAGCAGGAGCCCCTCTCTGCAACTCGCCGCGGGGTCAATGCCCATCGGCAGTAAGGGGAGAGGGGACAAGGCGGTAAACAACAATGGAGGGCAACCAGGTCGCGCAGCCAGGCGTATTGGGTAGCGCAACTCACCATGTTGGTCGTAGGTGATAACAAAAGACGTGATAGTAAAAGTGTGGGTGTCGATCGCACGAGAAAGGAGGAGGATGACTTGGACAAGTTCTGAGGTCGCGGGGTTGTCGAGCCAAGAAAGTCGGACCTTTTCGCTTCACGGGTTTGGAGCTTTCGTGGGGAGTGTCCAAGGTCAGGGGGAAATAATAGGTACCTAAGGCAAAAAGTACAGGACGGCTGGAGAGGGGAAAGAGAATGCACTGTGATTTGCACGGCCTGGGGGCTCTGATGGAGGCGCCCCAGGGGCCTCGAACGGTCTTGCAGTGAGCTTGTTCAGTGGCCAGAGCTCTAACAAAGGGGCACATGAGGCGCCATGGCGGCGGGGACTGCCGAAGGGGATGGCGTGTGCGGTCCAGATTGCTAACACTGTGCGGCTCCCTCTCGTTTCAGTAGTTCCCTCAGCTGTCACTGCATGGAAGGAAGCTCCCGTCTGAGGTGAGCCGCGACCACTCAATAACTAGGTCGGTACGTACCTCATCTCCCAGAATGGAAAGGGACACTCCTCGAAACCCCTGTCGAATGGGACTCCATCCTGTGTCGTAATGCTCCAGTCCAGCTCCCAGCCAAAGCCAGCTACTACTACAGGACCAGCCTCAACCCGCATTCGACTCGGTTCGCGATCCTCGCTCATGACGACAACGACGCCTTCATTGACCGTCCCATGACGCTCCCTTGGCACCTCGCTCTTCTCGATCCAATTTCGCATTCTTGCTCGCTCTGACGGTCGTTCCTATCCCCGTCTGCGTCCGCCATGTGGCGAGACCGCACTAACCTGTACGGAGGCTCCCATTGTCAACTCATCATTGTTCGCTGTCAGGGCGGAAGCTGATTCTCCTGGGCATCAGATACATCTCCTACCGGCAGTCTTACGCGCACCATCCCACCCCGCGGAGACCATATGGGCCCGGCGCCTTTGCCGGCAGCGCCCTTGCCGATTCATACACTACCAGTTATCCGAACGACGACCGTCGCGGCCTTCTCTCGGCCGGCGCATTCGAAGACGATGGCGACGCCGTGATTGAGATGGACCTGCTCCCCCCTCGCTGGGCCGATGTTTCCGATGAGATTACAGACTTGCTCGCCAACATCGCTACCAAGGGCCAGAACCTCGAGAAGCTACATCAGAAGCATGTGCTACCCGGCTTCAACGATGAGGACGCCAAGAGGGCGGAGGAGGCTCAGATAGAGAGGCTCACGCAGGATATTACAAAGGGCTTCCATGATTGCCATCGCTGTATCCAGCGGATTGAGCAGATGGTGCGCGAGTCTCAACACTCGGGTACGATTACAAGGGCCGAGGAAACGATGGCCAAGAACATCCAAATCTCGCTCGCCTCAAGAGTTCAAGAAGCAAGCGCCAACTTCAGAAAGAAACAAAGCGCATATTTAAAGAGTTTGTTACACCCGCAGTTCAGCTCGTCTTGATCTAACCCTGTATTACAGAGCTTCGTGGCATGGGTGGCCTCGGTGCTCTCAGCCCCAGCGGCGAAAGAGCTACTACTCCCCAACCGGGCTCATACTTCGATCCATCTCTCCAAGAGTCCGATGCCGACCGCTCGTTCTCGCAAACCACCCTCCAGCAAGCTACTCAACAAAGGGTACTTCACTCTAATGATGCCGCCATCGCTCAGCGTGAGCGCGAGATCGAAGACATCGCTCAGGGCATCATTGAGCTCTCGGACCTGTTCCGCGATCTCCAAACCATGGTCATCGACCAGGGCACAATGCTCGACCGCATCGACTACAACGTCGAGCGTATGAATACCGATGTCAAGGCTGCCGAGACGGAACTCAAGGTCGCGTCGGGCTACCAGCGGAGGACGACCAAGCGAAAGATCATCCTTCTCCTAATTCTTATCATCTTTGGCATGTTCATTCTGCTGTTGATCAAGCCCAAGAAGCACGGCTAGAAGGCGTCTGGCGGTTGACAATGTCAGGGATACCCGCTGCCATCCGACGCTCTACGGTCAAATAGTGATCCGGGGGTGCTCAAGGGGCAGCTTTTACTACACGGATGTACCAATACAATGTAAAGCAGGTCATGAGGGTCATGTCGCCGATGTACTTGGAGTCACGGTTTTTTTGTCTAATAATATTACACTGGCTAGATTCAGCTTTCGTTATGCGTTACATAGGTAGCCAAGAGTGTGGGCTATTGGCCTTTCGTATCCTCATCGTCGTCATCTCCGTCTTTATCATAGTTCTTCTTGAACAGCCTGGGATAGTTCTTCCACATCTTGGGCTTCTGATTCTCGATCTCTTTCGATAGCTGAGCAACTCCAGGGAGAATCTCAGAGCCCCATGCCTCATCCACGAGGCGCTTCATGTTCTCAGGTGAGAGCTCCCGATTGTCCCTCGCCCTGTCTCTCGCTCGTCCAGGCAAATGTGCCACCGCAATGCGCTTGATGATGGCGCTCCGCACAATCTGCTTGTCAACAAAGACGCCCCTGTCGCGTAGGAGGGCCAGGAGGTGAACTCCGCACGCCAGGTCAAAGTCTTGGGCCCCCTCCTGCCTAACTTTCATGAGAGACAGTTTCGTCGGCTGCTGAGCCAACGTCTTGTCGAAAGTCCATCTCAAGATTGCGCGCTGGAGGTTGCTGGAAAAGATCTTCTGCACTGGATGCCGTCTGTGCGTAAAGGGGAGGTCGGCCGGTATGCAAAACACTTCTTCAACCTTCTTGGTCCGTTTTTGCCAGCCGTCATAAGTCTCGCCATCCGACTTGGACTTGTTAGACTTGTCTTTGGCCTCTTCCTCTGTAAGGCCCATCTCAGCTCTCCAAAACTCTTCGGGGAAGTGACTTCGGGCTTGTTTCTTCGGTTCTTCATCTGGGGGTTCCAGCAACAACTCCGTCTTCTCAGATTCCTCGTTTGGCATTATATCAGGTTTACGTGGTCGGTCTCTCCAGTGGACCGGGATCAGGCCACCGTACTCGGGGTTGTATAGTTCACAGATCTCATAGCTCAGCCTCTCGAGGTCGCTGAAGCGCCCCAGGCGCCCCAGGTTGTAAAGAAGCATTTGCCAGTATCTGATAGGGATAGCGACATCGTGACGTGCTACCTGCAGGGCAAGGCTGATGGCCCTGTCAAGTTGAGGATCCCCCTGGTGCCCGTAGAACTTTTGTTTGATGTTCTTTGGATAGTACCAGATATCCTTGAAAACTCGGTGTAGCACCGCGGCCGAGTTCCTTTGCCACAAACTGACATTCGATGTGTCCATCTCATCAAGGATCAATCTCACATTGTGCAAGTCTCCCCTCCTCAGCATTGCGCGGAGATACTGATTGAGCTCTTCAGAATGAGAATGTTTTTGCTGAGACGTCCAAACGTCCAAAGCCTCCACCTCTTGGAGAAGCCTTTCTCGCCCCCAGTCCTGCTGTCGAGCGGCGGCGGCGAGGAGCAATTGCCGTGTTTCTGGGTCGTCGAACTCATCAGGGTGAATGTCACAATGTAACAGGTCCCTGAGCAATTCATCGTTGCCTCCTTTAGCGAAGGACACGATGGCTTTGCAGTATAGGTTGGGAGAAATGGCAATCCTTAGCTTCTGAAGCTGGGTGAGGCGGTCTACTACCCCACGGGCGTCGTCTTCTCGAAGCGCAACAGACTGCAACGAGAGTGGCCCAATAGTCTTCAAGCCAAGCCTGTGCATAAGATTGATCGCAAACTCTGAAGAAGTCCAGGAGCTCGCAAACCATCGAGCCGTGAACTTGTCGCTGTATATGCCCTTGGGCTGGTCGGATTGAGAGTCTTTAGATGTTGAGTCCGTCAGGGTGCTAGCATCCCGCCCGATAAGTTTCAGCTCCTCTTGAGTAAGACCTATTGTGGGAAAATATCGTGAAGCAAAATCGAGGAATGGCTTAGACTTTGTAGATGTTGGATGATCGTCGAAGAGAATGAACCTCTTCCTCCAGACGCGAGCCGGATGAGATTGGCCCGAGTCGAAGAGAGCTGGTACAACGTAGTCGTACAGCTCACGAAATGGACTGAACACATACATCCTTGTCAGGGTTCTCTGCATATCAGGAGAAAAGTCAATGACGAAGCTGGTCAGGAGAGCACCGAAGCTATCCAGGTCAGGACGAAAGACCGGCATCAGTTTCAGGTGCCAACGAGATGCAGCGTCATAGTCGCTTTGGCTGAGGTAAAAGTGAACCACCTTCATGTACAGCTCGGGCCAATTAAAGCCGTATTCGTCGCGAAGTTGTTGAGCGAATGCGAAAAGCTCCTCCATTCGGTCTGCGTTTGTCAACGCTGCCTTCAAAATATTGTCACGCAGAAACTCTGCTCGAGGTTCAGTTATAACGTGCACAACTCCGGCCATTCGGAGCTCCTTGAATATCTCCCATGCGCCTTTGTCTCCATGACTGTGACGAGTTGATACGATGCAACGCTCCCAGGTAGATACCTCATCCAGTACAGTGCTCTGCGCTGACAGGTTCAAGCTTCCACTCCCATGAAGCCGTATCCCCAAAGGTGTAGGTAGCGTCGCCTCGCGTGACCCTAGTGCCCCATCCTCACGCCTTGTTCTCAGCGACTTAGACGCTGTCGACCCCCATTTCTTCTGCGTTGCTGCATTCTCAGCAGTCGGAGAGAATGTGGAGTGATTCGGCAAGCTTGGTGTCGCTAACGGAGGCGCGAGAGCCGGGCACCGGGATCGGAGTCGAACGGCGATGCTCAAGGACCGGGGGCTTGAGACGGACGGAATTCGTGGTGTCGGTGCATTCGGGAAGCGTTGAATGCGCTTCAGCATTCGATACATAGCCGGTAGTCGGTTTCACCAGCTCCAGTTGGATTCACATCACCGCATTGGGTCATGTAAAGGTCGTAGCAGCAAAACCATCGAGGTTCGCAACGTTAAGAATTCGGCATGGATATCCAAATCTTTAACTCGGAGCTTCAAGACTTTTTTTGATTCGCGCATAAGTGACCTCGTTCGCGGCAATGGATGCATGGGTCGCGCTAGCACGTGCCCACCAACGGGAGCGCTGAAAGCTGTGCTGAGTCATGCTCTGCTTCCGGCTCCAATCATGTTATGGCCTCATTTCTTCTACCGAACTTCGACATCCTCCGTTCACCACTCAACCACCCCACACGATACCAACCATCGAAATCTCCCACGCCTCTCAATCAAGCTCTTCAAAATGCCGTACGTGCAATTGATCCCTAGCCGCCCCTCGCGATGGCCAGAACCGTCTCCTTCGATCCCAATGGCCATTACCGAGCCCGGCTAGCACCGAACGTCACATCATACGAGAATCCGTCACTGACATTCTCGCAGTCTCGTCAACGCCAAGAACCCGGTCCCTCAGAACCAGCGATTCTACCAGAACGCCTACAAGAACCACACCCGTGTGTGGAAGATTGTACGACCCGAATTGATCCTCTCGCTTTCCCGCCGACCTTCCCGCTGACCGAACCGATAGAACCCCCGCAGCCGCGTCCTCCTGACTCCCTACCTCATCCTCCTCTGGGGTACCTTCGGCGGTGAGTTTCCTACGTTAAATCCGAGACATGAGATGGAATTCGGGGCCCCAGTGCTGACCAACATTCAGCCAGCGTCTACGGTGCCGGCCGCAAGGTCCTTGGCTATAACTCCTACTTCTAAAGGATGGGGCTTGATCGACTTGTCCTATAGCTTGCGAGATGATGGATGGTCAATGTGACTAGTAGAGTGTGTCAATAGATGGAGATGGACCCAATATGATATCCCCACGGAGCTGTCATCGTTTCACTGTATGCCTGTTGGTGCTCTGAACCGTGTTCATCTATTCACACGTGATTGCCATTAAACCTGGACTCCTAAATTCTAGAATACAGCACGGGAAAAGCCGAGAAACGGCATGTATCAACGATGGTGTCTAGTGCTCTGCACCGACCAGCAACTGTCCGTCCAACAAAGCGAGCTCGCTCTAGTAGCCCGTGGCGCCAGGCGCCTTCTCATCCTTGCGCAGGCTCACGAGCAGCTCACGGAAGCGCTCCTTGCCAGATCCAGAGGCACCACCCTTGGTACCCTTGCCGCTGACATCCACCAGCTTGGCGATACGGTCCCAGCTGGTGCCGCCAGAAACAGTGTCCTCCTGGTTGGCCAGGAACTCCTCGGCCTCCTTTCGTGTCTGGGCGATACCCTTCTCCTTCTTGTTGTTATAGTTGTCATAGAAATCGTCGATGTTCTGTTGGGCCTCCTTAATCGTCTCCTCTCGTTGGGCGGCAAATTGTTCGACGCGCTTGGCAATCTGAGCATCTCTGCGTTCACGCCACTCCTTGATGACCTCGGGCTCCTCCTCTTCCTCTGCGTAGGCCTGGTATCCCGAGTTGTAGCTGACAGAAGGTCCCGTGACAGCGGTTCCGCCGGGCGCAAGTCCAGTACCCTGTATCCGTACACGTATCAGCATCTGCATCCACGGCTCCTTCAGAAGAGCCAGCTTACCGCATCAGGCTGAGTCAAGTCAGGGAACTGAGACTCAAATGTTGACTGCTCATTGCCGCCGGAACCAAGGAGATCGCCTTCAGCATCGACAAAGGCAGCAGCGTCATCGTTGGTCGCGAACTGATCAGCATCGTCTCCAAGGAGAGCCTTCTCGCGGGCGAGGAAGTCATCAGTCGAGGGATCGGCGGATGGGTCCTTGATATCGGTTTGCGCTTGATCATTTCACATTAGCTCCCAGCTTCCTCATGCTCCATCGTCATGGACTCACCCCCGGAATCAAAGTCCTCGAGAGATGGGAATCGGTCGGCCATTTTATCGATGCGCGAGGGATTTGTGCTGTCGAAAATGATGTGCGCAGTTGCAGAAGAGTGAAGGCGAGATGGTAACGAGCGAAGCGACGACGTCAGGGATTCACTGCTGTTGTTGTTGCGATCCTCCTATTCAGGTACGGCTTGCCAAATAGGCCATCCTAGCTGATGATGTGGAATCTGCCGGGCGGTGAGTGGCCCTGTTCCAAAAGAAGCTTAGCCGATGGGTCTCTAATATTCGATAACACCATATGCTCGCATGAAACCATGCATGTAGAAGCTATTTTCGCATTAGCGGATGTTTATTTGGATACTTGCCCAAGCTCCTGTTCTATAAACTCTCCTGGTTTTACCAGAGAAAACTTCACTTCATCGCACACTTCAGTCACGCATCACTTTCAGTCATACGGCAAACAGTTTCAGGTCACGCGCAACGCAACTTGTTCCAACTGGTGTTGTTTTCGTGAGGGAGTTGGTTGGCGCGAGCTTTACAATCTCCCTGCAAGTAGCTGTCGTAGACGATTCAAGTGGTACCACAGCAACGACTCCAAGTTGGCTTCTTAAATTGATACCCTACGCCACCTCTTTTATTCACTTGAGGCTGCGCTTCTCTCCATCCCCATCCGTTTCTGCTTCTCGCTACAAGGTGGATTGGCGCAGTCAACATGGCTTACAATGATGATTCTGTGCTGGCGCGGCTCTCGTCGCTCACTGAGACCCACGACAGCATTGCCACTGCTGCTCAATGGATTATGTTTCATCGGTATGTCTGCTTGCGTTTATGGTTTGGGAGGGAAACAGTGAACTAATGCAGGTATGTAGGAGACATGCAGACCGTACAGTCCAGCTCTGGTTGCAGCGCCTCAAGGACTCGTCCAGCACCAAGAGGTTAAGCTTGATCTACCTCGCCAATGGTATGTTTGTCATGGGTCATTATGAGATCCCAACAACGGCTAACCAACATTTAATAGAGGTGGCCCAGCAGTCCAAGATTCGACACAAGGATGACTTCATCATAGCCTTTGCTCCAATCATCGCGGAAGCTGTGTCTATCGCATACAAAGGCGCCCCTGCTGAGCTACAAGCGAAACTGAAGCGCGTGGTGGATGTTTGGAAGGACCGAACAATTTTTGAATCGCCCATCCAGGCCGCTGTTGAAGCCCGTATCGAAGGTCAGTTGTATGAAAACAACCTGATAGAGTGAGTGCTAATTTGTGGTATAGAGCTTGACAGAGCTCGCGGGACAGCTAAGTCCAGTTTCGGGGGCTCTCCCTTTGGTGGTGGTAGTGGTGGTGGTGCGGCTCCCATTCCAGCCGAGTTTGCACCACTGGTGACTGCTCATCAGAGTGTCACCAAGTTGAGCATTCCCTTGAAGGCCACGGTCGCGTCGGCGGATCAAGAGTACGAGAAGCAGACCAACTCTTCAACCCCTGTTCCTTCAGCCCCCGTCTACGCTGCTCGCCTCAACGGTCTACTCAAGACCCTAGCGAATGCCGAGAGCGCTGTTGCCGAGTGTGTGAAGGCACGAGAGGACCTCATTTCTGGTTTGGAGAAGCTGCTTGGTGCCAACCGTGCGGCATTGGAACAAGACAAGACTGCCGCGGCCCAGTTGACGTCCCGAAAGACGGAGATTGAGGAGAAGAAACACGCGGTAGAGGTGGGTATCATGCGAGCCTTGGGTCCGGCGGACAGCAACGACACTCCGGGAGAGGGAGATGGTTCTGGC
This sequence comes from Fusarium duplospermum, assembly GCA_003946985.1. Classification (NCBI taxonomy): domain Eukaryota; kingdom Fungi; phylum Ascomycota; class Sordariomycetes; order Hypocreales; family Nectriaceae; genus Fusarium; species Fusarium duplospermum. The sequence goes on along the minus strand of NKCI01000084.1, from coordinate 143,101 downwards.
ACACCATTAGAGCCCGATAGGCCGGAGATGGAAGCACTCACTCCCCCTCCTATGGAACCGTTTGGTGCGCCTACCCCTGAGGCATTGACTCCAGAGGGTAACCCGCCCACTACAGCGACCGCAGCTGAGGATGAAGCGCCTGAAGCGCCATCTTACCAGTCACTGCCAATCTCAACTAATGGTTCCAACAAGCGTCGTCGGGTTGACGATGGCGACGATTTTCCGGATTTGGGAGGAGATGATGGCATTGATGCTGACGTTGCTGAGATGCTCAAGGAGGAATCCAAGTCATGATCCAGGATTGGTTCAGGAGAAGTCATCGTTATGACTCCAAGTCCCTTTTGAAGCTCGATTGGAGGACACTAATGGACAATACAAGGGTTCCTTGGCATGGTTTGTTGTATTCTTAATATCCCGGCGAGAATGGATTTCCTATTTTCCAAGAAATGGAAGAAGATTGGATCTGTTGTGGTTCATGGAAGACAGAGCTAGGTATGGTGGTTGTAAAGTACTTTGTGGTGGGGTATCCTAGGTCTGAAATTGAGTTGAAGCACAAAGTGCTCGCCTTGTAATGGACCATTTTTTTTATCCAAGCATTGACTAAGAGAACAATTGACGAAAGCGGAACAATTGAAACATGTAATATCCTACCAATGCCGCCTTCAGTCGGAGTTATACCCTTCACATTCGGGCAGAAACCGAGTTCATTCGGTCAGTCGGATCGGTCGGGAACATTCAGCGCGTAGCTCCGACCGAGGGACGCCACAGGCGCGATAGAGGGCTCCACTCAAATTTTGAGCCTTGACGGCCAGAGGTTTGCTTCGTCCGTCCGTCGCAACATCGGAAGCTGAGAAATGCCGCGGCGATGACGGCATCGCAACCTCCTCAACTTTGATTTTTCCACTCTTACGTCCCTCCAACATACGAATTCCTCACGGCTTAACTTGGCCCTCCTCTGCTCTGCTCTGCTCCTTTGCCCTGGCAAACAGCGTGGCCTCTGAATATGCTCCGCTGAGTGGGCGTCTGAACAATCCCCCGCCGTCACCATGGTTTCGGGAGTAGCACGCCGGGTGCTGCTCCCACGCGTCGCCGAGACCTCCCCGTTACCTTTCCAAACGTCTCTTGCTGCATCGCGGAGTTCATGGTCAGCTTCTCCCTGCAAGTCCGACGCCTCTTCGCTCCAGGCGAGGTTCTTCCACGCCTCTTCGAACCGCCAAACCGCACTGCCGCCCTTCTCTATCGCCGCCTTCCGATCATCGGCGCTCAACACCCAATTCCGTAATCCGCTCTCCCAGACGCAATCGCAGACTCGGCCTCTCCAGAATGGCTCGGTGACCGATGCCCTGCGCCAATTCTCTACTGCGCCTCGTCTACTACGGGAGATCCAAACCAAGGTCGAGGAGGGTGTCAAGAAGTCTGCTGAGGTAGAAGCTCAGCAAGAACAGACCGAGGAAAACGAAAAGCATGAGTTCACCAAGAGCGAGAAGGCTGCTCGGGCTGCGCAGGTCAATCTGTCCGCCAAGTTGTCCAAGGAAGGCAAGGTGCATGCCAAAGCCGGCCTGGACGAAATCTGGCGGCTGATCAAGATTGCGCGCCCGGAGCTTCGATGGCTTGCTATTGCCTTTGTATTCCTCGTTATCTCTTCAAGTGTCACCATGTCTATTCCCTTTTCCGTCGGTCGAATCATGGATCTTGCTACCAAAGGCGAGGCTGAGGATATCCGCCTGTTAGGGTTGACTATGAACCAGTTCTTCTTTGGTCTCGGTACGATTCTGACTCTGGGTGCCATGGCCAACTTTGGCCGAGTGGTTCTCCTCCGTATTGTTGGAGAGCGTGTTGTCGCCAGACTGCGATCCCAGCTTTACCGACGCACATATGTTCAGGACGCCGAATTCTTCGATGCGAACCGAGTGGGAGATCTCATCTCTCGTCTGAGCTCTGATACCGTCATTGTTGGCAAGTCGGTGACTCAGAATCTGAGCGACGGTCTTCGAGCCCTTTTCAGTGGAGGTGCTGGTTTTGCTATCATGGTTTGGACGAGCCCCAAGCTCACTGGTCTCTTGCTACTCATGTTCCCCCCTATCGCTGTGGGCGCCTTCATCTACGGTCGAGCCATCCGGAATGTCAGCAGGTCCATTCAGAAGAACCTGGGTACACTAACCAAGATTGCCGAGGAGCGTCTCGGCAACGTTAAGACTAGCCAGGCTTTTGTTGGTGAGGTTCAAGAAATCGGCCGGTATAACCGACAAATCAGAAGGATCTTTGCCCTTGGCAAAAAGGAGTCTCTGATCGCCGCTACTTTCTTCGCTTCGACTGGCTGGGCCGGTAACATGACTATCTTAGCCATGCTGGTCGTGGGAGGCAGTTTTGTACGAAACGGATCCATGTCAATTGGAGATTTGACCTCGTTTATGATGTATACGGCATTCGCAGGCTCCAGTCTGTTTGGTCTCTCGGGTTTCTACTCGGAGCTCATGAAGGGAGTTGGTGCAGCCAGTCGACTATTCGAGCTCCAGGATCGCAGGCCCGGAATCCACCAGACGGTTGGTGTTCGAGTCAAGTCGGCTCAGGGTCCTATCAAGTTCACAGATGTCTCTTTTGCTTATCCGACACGACCTGCCGTCAAGATCTTCAACGGGATCAACTTTGAGATTCCCTCAGGCAGCAATGTCTGCGTTGTTGGCCCATCAGGAGGAGGCAAGTCAACAGTGGCCTCTCTCCTCCTCCGGTTCTACAACCCTACTGGTGGATCCATCACCATCAATGGTCAGGATATTTCCAAGATGAATATCAAGTCTCTGCGAAGACGGATCGGTATGGTCTCACAGGAGCCTGTGCTCTTCTCTGGTACCATTGCCGAGAACATTGCCTACGGAAAGCCCCGGGCCAGCCGCTCCGAGATCATCTCCGCCGCTCGACGAGCCAACTGCAACTTTATTAGCGATCTGCCCGATGGCCTGGAGACCCAGGTTGGTGCCCGTGGTTCCCAGCTCTCTGGAGGCCAGAAGCAGCGCATTGCTATTGCGCGAGCCCTCCTCAAGGACCCCGATATCTTGATTCTTGATGAAGCCACATCTGCTCTGGACGCCGAGTCGGAGACTCTAGTCAACGAGGCTCTGGCTGGTCTGCTTCGCGGACGTAACACGACCATCTCCATTGCCCACCGTCTCTCCACCATCAAGCGATCTGATCAGATCATCGTTCTCAACAACGAGGGCAAGGTGGCCGAGATTGGCAGCTACCATCAGCTCGCAGCAGACAAGGAGAGCGCGTTTAGCAAGTTGATGGAGTGGCAGATGAGCGGCGGTGAGGTTCCCGAAAAGGGCAATGCTGCTTCTCGGGCACACATCACCGAGGCAGAGGAGCTCGAGGATGACTTGGAGAGGCGAGAAGAGGAAGATGATCTCGATATCTTTGAAGAGGAGGAGAAGAAGGAATCCAACGATGAGGTGAAGCGTCCTTGAAGTGACGCGCATGGCATAGAGCAAGCACCCTTTTTCGCAAGGATGTAATACCACAGGCTCAACCCTGGGCCACTTGAGGGGGAGAACAGGTTTAGACGAATCATGTACATTATATATCCCGATATCTACGTCTGGGTTCTGTGGCAGATTGATTCTGCTGCAAGCAGTTGCAGGGAGAACTCCACTCGACAGGTACCCTACTTTCGTTGGCGTCGTCGGTCCGGTCTGTTATTTAATCTCAAAAATGGAGAAAATGGATCAGGGGGGCAGGCAGGCGGGCGGGCGTGAATAGAAGGCAGAGTTTCAATATGGTGTTTCTTGGCCATGGGGCCTCGCCTACTAACTGACATAGGTACGCAGTAATGGATCCATAACAGTTAACTATTCGTATATGAGTTGACCTGCATCAAATATCACTGCGAAACATATCCCATATTCCAAAGCTCGAAATGATGAGAATAGGTTGATTTGAGTGGTATTCTTCTAGCGCGACGCCATTCAAGCCTCGTTCATGTGGTGAAGCCAATAACTATATCGCAGGTTGAGTTTCTCGGCAACGGCTGTCACATGTGACCCAAATGGATCAAAGACAAGCGGCATGACCCTTACCTAACGGCCAAGTTTAATCTCAAGGCTGCCTTGAGCTTCAGCGCAACACGATTTCCCACCTCGAACAGCTTCATTCATTGCTAAAAACAAGCTTGAGCATCTCTTGATTCATCAAATCCTTGTACTTTTTGCTGCATTTCGCTTCTTCGTCAGCTTTGCTTTGTTGCAACCTACCCAGACAAGCAAGCTCCATGTCAACCGAAACCGAGGGTACGTTTGAGGTGGGGGATGCCAGCCTGTACACAAAGACGTGGACAGTAAGTAGAACCGTCTGAACGCAGCATCAAGACAAGAGACAGGATATGCTGATACTTGAATAGCCTGAGGGTACTATCCGAGCCAAGGTCGTCTTGTTGCATGGCTTCAGTGACCACATCGGCTGGTACAACGATGTCTGCCGTGTCCTGGCATCCAACGGCATCCAAGTCTTCGGCTTCGACCAGCGCGGATGGGGTCGTAGTGTCAGGAAGCCCTCTGACAAGGGCAACACCGGCCCAACGTCCCAGGTCAGTGCCGACATCGCCGCCTTCCTGCAGAGCAAGCTGCCCTCGGAAGTGCCGGTATTTGTCCTCGGCCACTCCATGGGCGGCGGCGAGGCCATCACGCTCGCGGCCGATCCGCAGTACGCCGAGCTGGTGAGTCAGGTGCGCGGCTGGGTACTCGAGGCGCCGTTCATCGGATTCGCGCCTGAGGAGGTCCCCAGTTCGATCAAGATCGCTGCCGGACGACTGATGGGCAGACTTCTCCCGCATTTCCAGTTGAAGCATGTGGTCACACCAGAGAACCTGACGCGAAGGCCTGAGATAGGCAAGGGTTTCCGGGACGATCCGCTGTGTCACGATACGGGCACGTTGGAGTGCTTGGCGGCGCTGCTCGACCGCACCGCAGCTCTGCAGTCGGGATCCGTCAAGCTCAGGAGCGAGGTAAAGGCGCTGTGGCTTGGCCATGGCGATGTTGACATGGCGTGCAGCTATGATGCGGCCGTCAAGTACGTGGAGAACCAGGACATCGCAGACAAGGTCATCAAGACGTACGAGGGGGGGTATCATGCGCTGCACCTGGACCTGTGTCAGGATGAGTTTGCAAAGGATGTCGTCAACTGGATCCTAGAGAGGAGCCCGGATAACGGAAAGATTGAGGCGAAGCTATAGTGTAGCTGCGCTGGTGACGGTTCTCGTGCCACCTTGATGGAAGCTAAGGGTGGGGAGCCGGCGATATGGAAGAGCCATTGGGCTCTGTGCATTCAGGTGCCTGTACGATGTGAGCGATGTGGTGAAGCATCACTTGATGCTCTCACACCTGTTTCGTGTATTTTCAGAGAAAGTTCGTTTGTTTCAGAGAGCGATGAGGTGGGATTTTATATGGACGACAGCGCATCATATCACCCTGTGGCTAGCTGAGCTATCTAACTATCGATGTCTAGACCAAAGCGTACCCCAGATTTATTACCGTTTCTTGACTACGCAGCAACCAACAGACCAATAGTTTGATACGCTGCAGCTGGACCGTTCTCACGCTATCGATTTGTGATATGGAGTTTCCGCTGGGGTGACTGAACGGTTCCGCGTTGCATCAGGGCGGACCCCCCGTTCCGTTCCGAGGACGCCCGACACCCAGGGCGTTTTCGAGACACCCGAAGCTACCGGACGCGGAGCCCAGCCCGGCCGTTTTTCGAGGCATTCTCGGAGCCGTTGTGGACTATAATTGAACCTCATCCGCTCCTTAATTCAACGTCGTCTTTTTGCTCTTTCTCTTCTTCCAACCGTACCATCAGCTATTTCTTCCCATCTTCTCCCATGCCGCGCTCGGAGACGACCCTCCGCCAAGCGCTCAGGGCGGGGACTCGCTAACCTCTACCCCCCCAACCCTCGCTCAGATACCCCACGTCCTTAGCACTATCGCGCCTGCAAGTGAATCTGCGCTGTCTTCTATTAAGACGTCCATCGAATGCGACCTCTTACACTTGTCCCAGCGATCATCTCCTGGCGTGGGATCTCTGAGGGCCTTGACGCTATTGACGTAAACACCCAGGCCCTTTGTCTTCGCTTGCTCTTCTCGCTATCATGCCCAACCCACGTGGGCGGACCAGAAGACATGGCTGGGTGGCCAGACCGGACCGGGTATGTTTGTTGTGGTATTTATCAATCGCTTTGCTATCAATCTCGCCTCTCCTTTTAGGTTAAGGAGGTAGAATGGCCAAGAAATCCATGTGACTGATCTTGAGTTATTGGTGACGATCGCTTTGGCTCATCGCAACGCTAGGAGAGACCTCTTTTGGAGGAGAGAAATTCTACTCCGCTCTTTGGGTTCTATTCATCCTCCCACAATATCTTGACTCTTGTGTTTCCATCTCACTTCTTGTGCCTGTGTTTGCACTTTCAGGAACCACGCTGTCTACCCGGTCTTCCGGTCTCCTGCCACATCGAGAAGCCGCATTGTATCGGTCTCCTCTTCTCGGACATCTTCCCCTCAAGCTCGTCACCTCACTGACCGCCATCCTCGGCACTTGGATGTCTTTCCCATTCGCTCAGTGATCGCTCGCGTGACTCCTCACGAGCCCTCGCAGCTTCTCACATACCCCTCCTCACAGCTCCCGAGTCGACTAAGAAACTGCAATTGCCCATCATGTCTCCCGACAACTCCAGCACCGTCATCCATCACCCACATTCAATGCATCTTCAGTCCCTCAATGTAGCTCGCAGCAGCTCGCGGAGCTCCAACAACCTCCATGCATCCAGCACCGCCTTTGAGCCCGTGACGGCGGACGACAACGAGACCATTTCCCGGAATCCCTCTCACTTGACAGACGTGGAAAGCCAGGTCACCGCCACTGGTCGCCGACGCCCCAGCTGCCTCGATCCTGACCCGTACGGCCTCTCGCGGGCGTACAAGACGGACTCGGACCTGGACGAGATCAAGGCCAACACATCGCGGAAGCGTGACGGCGTAGCTGGCCGCAAGTGCATCCCCGACCAGGTGGGCTCCAAGGTCAAGGCGCGCAAGCTCCAGGGTTTCTACAAGAACCAGAACGCGGCCATTGAGCGTATGCTCAAGTCTGTTGAGGAACACCGTGACGAAGCCCGCCAGGAGCACGGTGATGATCAGCTCAAGTTCCGCATCGCCGTCTGGGGCTCCTTTGCCGCCAACGTTGTCCTGTCAGCCGTCCAGCTCTACGCCGCCATCTCGTCGGGCTCCCTCTCGCTCTTCACCACCATGGCCGACTCCATTTTCGACCCTCTCAGCAACCTCACCCTCATCCTCTCTGCCCGAGCCATTCGCCGCGTGGATCCCCGCCGCTTCCCTGCAGGCAAGGCCCGTCTTGAGACTGTGGGCAATATTGTCTTTTGCTTCCTCATGATTGCTGTCTCTCTCATTATCATTGCGTTTGCGTGTCAGGAGCTGGTTCAAGAGAAGGATGATAAGAAGTTCTACCTACCCTCTGTTGTCGCCGTCTGCTGCGCCTTTGCCACCAAGTTCGCCCTCTTCCTCTACTGCTGGGCACTCAAGGACAAGTACAGCCAGATCAACATTCTCTGGCAGGATCACCGCAACGACCTTCTCATCAACGGCTTTGGTATCCTGACATCCGTCGGTGGTGCCAAGCTCCTCTGGTGGATTGACCCGATGGGTGCCATCCTCCTGTCGGTGCTCATCTCTGGTATCTGGCTGGGCACCGCCTTTGGCGAGTTCCTTCTCGTCGTCGGCGTTACAGGCTCTGTCGAGATGCAGCAGCTCATCACGTACGTGTGTGTCACTCACTCGGACGCCATCCAGGGCATCGACACGGTGCGGGTATACCACTCGGGCCCGCGACTGATCGCCGAGGTCGACATTGTCATGGACCCAACTCAGACGCTGCAAGAGAGCCACGATGTGGCCGAGGCGCTGCAGTTCAAGCTTGAGGATCTTCCTGACATTGAGCGAGCGTACGTCCACATTGACTACGAAACGACACACAAGCCAGAACACAAGTTCAAGAAGGATCTGTAGTTCTAGCTGCGGAATGTACTTTCAGGGGATGAGGGCGTCTTGAGAGTGGTTGAGGAGTTTAACGAGCTCGTATTGGTGTTGAAATGTGTGGTTAAAGGGGTCATGGTGGCTTGAGACATGATCCAAGAGAGACAGGAGAGCTGAGACAGTGCAGCTGAACACATTGGCAGATTCAGCTCTAGAACTCAAGTGAAAGATGGGGAGATGACATGCCGAGAGCAATAGATGAAGCTCTCGAGCCAGTCAAAGCCAGCTCAAAAGCAGGTAAATTGTATAAATCATGGACCGACTTTTAGGAAACAGGAAAGAGATACCACCATTGATGCAACTTTAGCTCACGTGGACCATGCAAGTAAGCTCGTGTGATGCGTAAAGATCGACCTAATAGGTTAAGTAGATGAAACAGGAATCGTCGAGATATCTTTGATGCGGGTACAGTATGTGGGCGCATTGCAGATCTCGGCATATTGGGGTCCGGGGTAGAGCAAGGAGTTTTCAAGACGAGGCTTCCCTGTCTGAGTGAAGTGAGATGGACTGGCATGGGCAAAGATGCCTCCTCTCGGATGTACTTGGCCCGATTAAACATGGATGTCTCAGAGAGGAGAATCTCACGCGTGGCGCAAAAGACCTCACTCAGGGTTAAAAAAAAGTCCATGTCTGCAAGAGACGTCACTGCATTTCGACTGGCATATGAGAGGAGATTGGATGTCTATAAGGGATGAATGAAAGTGAAGAGAGGGGGCTCTGCAGCGCGCAGTAGTCGTATATGCGGTGCTATCATCCAATCTGCAACATCGATCAAGGGAAAGATGGCTAGGAATGGTTGAGATTGCGTATCCAGACCGGGCAAGCCTTGTTTGCTTGATGCTAGGGCGCGTCGCATACTTGCAGCGGCTTACAAGGGGAACATGACCAGTTTGGGATGAATGCAGGAGATGGGCTCAGACCGAGATAGATAGCAATCGAGGACTAGGAATTATTGTCATTATCATACTGAAAATGCCTCGACTAACTACAAATTTACAACTTGAAAATGGACATGTTCGTCTAATCGAGGATAGTATGCACATCAGATGAAAGGAATTCCATCATCGTGCAGCCGTTGAAATTAGTGGCGATTTGCTAGAGCCGCTGCCACTGGTCCAAGCCCAATCCATCTCGGCCGGGACTCGAGAACCTGCCAGGGAGCCTGTAAAAGTACGTACCAACATATCATCCACTGTTGCAACCCCAAAACATCTCTATCCGTTATGCTCTTTTTTTTTTTTCAATCACAGACGCACTGCTACCCTCAGACTTTTCCTGCCCTCGGCGCTTCTAGAACGGCCCCTTGCTAGCCAGCCGTGGCTTGCAGCAGAGTTTCTGGTCCCTGAGGGAGAGGAGAACATCGCTGAAGCTTGTCCAAATTGCAGGGAGCAGTTTTGGCGTTCATGCCTCCTGGTGGGGGCCGCCTGCTCCACTAGAAAACGGCAATCCCTGCGCCTCTGCCCCACAGGAGCTCGCTCGGGTAGCAGGCGCAAGGTTCCTAGCCAGGTTCCCCCTCCAGGGCCATCATCGGATCATCACATCACCAGCGCTGCAGCACGTTCTCTCTCTGCCTCTTGCCTCTCTCTCTCTCTCTCTTTACCTACCATCCTCTCTGTTATCACGTCACTTCTCGCTTCCAATCTTATTCCTCTCTTTTCCCGAGAGTCCACTCGTCGATACGAGGGGAATTTTATAATATTCTCAAACGCACTAGTTAATTCGCTAGCTTTTTTTACCAACTCAAGTCAAAGCTCCTCTGCCTTGACTGACGACGACTCCTCGGCTTCTCGACGCGCTCCGTTCGTCAACCGCGACACCCCGTCGAACCTCCACCCTTCGACTCCCTCTCCTCAGCGTCTCCTCCTCTCGAGCTTCTATCCATGCGTTGCTGACCGGCATCTCTAAACTGTAGCTGACCTGGGCGGATTGCTCCCGAGGTTTGTCTTACAGCCAAGGTCAACTCAGTCGCAATGGCCGCTTCAGGTGCAGGCGGGGAGCAGATCTATGCTACGGTTCGTCCCCTATCCGCGCACTCCAAGCTTTTCGGAGCTCTCGTCCAGCTTGAATATTGGTAACTGACCCTCGAATAGCTTCTCCTGAGCGATTCCTACCTTCCTGGTCCGTCAATTACTTTCAATTAGCTTCCGTACGCTCTCGACCTCCTGCTAACCCTCCTCCAGGCGCCCTGGTTCTCGCGCACTCTCTCCGCGATGCTGGAACTCATCGCAAGCTGGCCGTCTTGGTCACGCTCGACTCTGTGTCTGCCGACTCCATTACCCAGCTAAAGGTGAGTCCCTAATGCCTTAGGTTTTCCGGATTCGCCGATGCTAACTAATCACCCCCTAGGCGGTTTACGACTACATATTTCCCGTCCCGCGAATCCGCAATGACAACCCAGCCAACTTGTACCTAATGAACCGTGGCGATCTGCATTCAGCCTTTACGAAGATCAATCTTTGGAAGCTCACACAGTTCTCAAAGATTGTCTACATCGACGCCGACATTGTCGCATACCGGGCTCCCGATGAGCTCTTCGATATCACCCACCCTTTTTCTGCCGCCCCCGACATTGGATGGCCAGATCTCTTCAACACGGGTGTCATGGTTTTGACGCCCAATATGGGTGATTTCTATGCCATGATTGCAATGGCTGAGAGGGGTATCTCCTTTGATGGTGCCGACCAAGGTCTCATCAATATGCATTTCGGCAACCAGTACAACCGTATCAGCTTCACCTACAACGTCACTCCCTCTGCCCATTACCAATACGTCCCGGCGTACCGACATTTCCAATCCAGTATAAACATGGTGCATTTTATCGGCGCCAACAAGCCGTGGTTCACTGGCCGAGACGCTCCTCGCGGAACTGATCCCTTCAACGACATGGTAGGGCGATGGTGGGCTGTCTATGACAGGCACTATAGGCACCAAGTAGGTTCTTGACATGTTGCGATATGCAGAATCCGGGTTTGATCTAACATTATCCAGGAGTCTACTCCAGAAAAGGGGCCTCCTGCCCCCGAGTATGTGCAGTACTTTACCAAGGGCGAATGGCACCCTGAGCCGACCCACGAACAACCGCCTGCTGGTGAGCAACATTCCCATGACCAGCATGGCTCTGCCTCTGGTGGTCACCATCCCGAGCATCAAGCCCATCATGATGGGCATGATCATGGACATCAGCACCACCCACAAGATTCTGGGCATCATCATGAACAACGTCATGACCAGGGCTCTCATGCTGGGGCTCCAGCTCCTGGTCCTCATGGCGAGCAAGGTCAGCATGAACACCACCATGGCACCGAGCATCACCACCATGAAGGGGCCCCGCATGTGCACCAACATACAGAGCCAAAGAATGAGCCTCCCCCTATTACGATGCACAGCTGGGATGCTCAAAGGTAGGCATAGCGTTTACAGCCCTCCAACCCCCGAGTGAGTTACTGACCTTGCTAGACAACCACCTCCCTCCGACTCGAAGCCCGAAGCCATGAACTTCCCCTCAACGCATTATGAGATGTCCCAGGATACAACTCCGTTCGTCCCGCCCGAACGATACCCGAGTCCGCCAAAAGACATGTGGTACGAGGTGCCCAAGGAGCCTCCGGCGCCGCCTTCCAAGGCGCCTTCTGAGATCTTCCCCTGGGAGCGCAACCGGCCGCCCCCGACAAGAACCTTTGCAGAGCCCCCTGCACCGGAGCCGGTACCAGAGCCTGTCGTTGAGCCCACGCCACAGCCTTCGGTACAGCACACAGCAGGACCTTCACACCAACCATCATGGCAACCCTCAGGAGAACCTTCAGGGCAGCCGTCAGGACAACATTCAGGACACCCCTCAGGACAACAGCCAGGACACCAGCCAGGACAACCATCTGGAGAATATTCGAGAGAACCTTCCAGGGAACCTTTAGTGGAATCTTCGGTAGAATCCTCCACGGGACCATCTGCCACGACTGAGGTCCTTACCGAATCCGCTGGCGTAGCTTCGTCCACAACCGAAGCAGAGAGTGAGCCATCCACGCCAGTCACGCCAACCGTTCAGATCATCCCATCGGATCCTTGGACGTCATTCACACGTGTCAATGCCTGGGATGAGGTACCAGAGATTGAACGTTATGTTGAGGGCCTGCGTGGCCACCGACGTGGTAAGAGTTCGGGCACTCTCGGGCGTATCAAGAGCCCATCAACTGCCCCATGGAGAGATGAGCGAGGTGGCGTGAGGCTTCGTGGTATGAAGCTCACTGATTTCCCCAGCGCAGCGGAGCGTCCGAGCCTGCCAGTGACGCCCGCGCCGATTCATCGGCAGTCGTTCTGGTCAGGAGATGACGGAGAGCATGGGGGTCACGGGGGGGGCAAGACAGCTTCCGGAAGCTGAGGGGGTGCCGTCGCAGTCTGACTGGGTATGTGTGCATGGGAGACGATGGGGCCTGCAGACTGCCTGTGTGAGTTGACTGACTTGGTGCTGCATCACCAGGATCCATTGGCACAGCTTCAGAAACTGGCCAAGCAGCAATCGGATGTGTTGCTGAAGAAGCTCGGTGGTGTGGATGAAGGGGAAGGCGAGGGGCGAGAGAGAGGTGCGGGAGGTGTGAGTCGCGAGATCCCATCACGCCCATTGCCCTTTGGTTCAGAAGATATAAGGTCACCTACTTATGTTGCGCAGTCGGCCCCAGGAGTGCTCAGCCCCCAGCCGGTAAAAGGCGAGAGGTCGGCGAGCATCCTGAGGGAGATGAGTAGTAGCAGCGGCCTTGAAGCCACGACTTCGAAAGCGTCATCGATTCCCGAGCCGAGCTATTCAGGACCAGGAGCAGCATGGGAAAGGGGAGAAGACTTCTTGGAGCGCGAGACCCCATTGCCACCCAAAGATGAGGACTTGGACGTGCTCGAGACATAGGAGGAGGTGATTTTAGGGTCGACTAACACTCTTGGACTGGAAAATATGGACGCCTCCTGGGATGAGATGGAATGATTAATGCGCACCGTTTCAACGGACAGACATGGGAGCAGGTACAGGTATGGCGGAAATTCTTGGGTAACCGTACCGCGGATACGGGGTTTTCTTTGTCAATTGCCCTCTTGGCTTACCTTGGTCACCTTTCTTTTTTTTTCTTTTCTGCTTTTCTTCGACACTCACGGTCAACGGTGGAGGAATAGCAGGGAGAGGGTATATTTTGTCTCGGAATGTCGACATTATGGAAAACGTCTCTTTAGGAGTCATCAAGAGCAGGAAGCATATTTTCCCTTTGAGCCGCCTTTTGGATTCACTCGACTCGCCTTGTTCTTTTCTCATCGCATCGTTGCATCTCTGTTGTGTGTTTTTGCTTTCGCTTTTGGTATGTTTTGATGCATTGTTTGTCTTGCCCCTGACTTTCCACATGTTGCATCATCTCCTTTTTACTCATCAATCAGCATCCCCCCGTCACTGCGACGACCAATGGCATCATCATCGTCATAGGAGTTTCTGGGTCATGTCGAGACTTGATGTATAGTACGGATTTCCTACTTTCGCATGTCCAGCGTTGGAAGATGTACAATATTTGATTCGGCAGCCACAAACTTGTATTCTTGAATTGCATTATACTATCAAGCATCCAAACATGAATGACATCAAGACACATGAATATGCGATGTATGTTGAATAATAATACAGTCAGGTTAAAAGAGGGAGTGACCTGATCACGCTTCTCATTCTGCTAATATCTGTCTCTGATACAACCAAATCCACGTTTCTACAACCCATCCATCATCTTGACTACTGTTAGTCATCTGTGTACAACAACAAGCCCCCATACAATCAAGCAATGGAAAATCAAGAAAAAGGAAGAAAAAAAACTCCCCCAAAACGCCGAGTTCATGTCGCTACTTGGAGTAAAAGATGTGAGTTTTGAGCTCATTAATGAGCCAACTGAGTATGTATGTATGCAAGTTGTGGGTATGTTGGTGTAGAGAGAGAGAAGGATAGGGGAAGCGCGTCTAACTTTTTTCAGCTCAATCACCATCTAATCCTCCCTTCGCTCACTGCTAGTACCCTCTTCACTTCTAGCCATGCCCTCCTCGTCATCTACATCCTCAATGGTCACAGCTCGGGCCTTTCCCTTGGCGGGTTTCGTCTCTGGCAAGTCGTCCGAGTCACTTGACTGAGCCGACGAATCGTCTTGCTGCGTCTGTTGGTGAGACTCTGCTTCCGCGGGGGCCAGCTGAGAGGATGGATCAACAGTGGCTGCATGACCTGCAGTTACCTGCGACTCGTTTCGAGGTACTGTATCGGTCTGGTCCAGACGAGCGCCGTTACCGAAAAGCTGGGCCGATCCTCCCCAGTTGGGCATGCGAGGGCTAGGTGCGACTACGGTGGGAGGGTCCACGGCGCGCATAAACTGAGAAGCGAACTGGGAGGGTTGGGAAGAACGAGAGATGGTGGTCTCAGGGGCAGACACTGACGGGCTAGGCTCGGTCGAAGCCTGGGCGTCATTGCTTCCACTTCCACTAGGGGATGGCTGTCTAGCGGTAGGCGTAGGCTGAGGCACATTGTTACCATCAGCCACTGTCGCCTGAGGCCCAGCCTGGGGCGAGGGCTGAGTTGAACTCTGGCCCCCATCTAGCCTATGCAGGGGCAACAGAGACCAACCAGGCGGAATAACAACGCCCTCTGGGAGGTCGGTGCTTCCAGCGGGAATAGGCACGGCATTGGCAGGTGCGCCATGCCGGGCCATGAGAGGGCTCGAGTTTCGTGGGGGGATAGCGGGGAATGGGGAGAAACCGGGTGGTTGGGTCACGGCCACTTGAGGTGGCATCTGATAGTGGTGATGATGATGGGGTACCATGGGAGGTTGCGTCGTGGGGAGAGCAGAGGAGGGTGCCGACTGGGACTGGCCACCCTGCGATTGCTCTTGAAACTGCTGCTGCCTTTGACGAAGGCGTTGAAGCTCGGCCTGAAGTAGATGGAAGGTTTGCAATTCTTGCTGGGCAATCTGAAGGGATTGCACCTCGCGTTGGATCATGTCATCCACTTGGTGAAGAAGAGTTCCGATATTCTGAATGTTGTCTCCAGTGAGAGGCTGGGGAGTAGCCGGGGCCGTTTGAGCAGCAGGGTTAGGGGTACCAGCCGCTGGTGTAGGAGGAGCCAGGCCCTGATTAAAGGCAGCTTGGGGCATACCGAACTGCTGAGCAAGCTCTCTCACTTGCTGGCCGTTGGCTCCGAATCCTATCCGTATGGGGCCAAAGTTGAATATTCTCGGCCCTTGGCGTTGTTCAGGTCCAGCTCCATCCCCGTTCTGCTGCCCCTGAGCTGCGGCGTTTCCAGCATCTGCTGGGGCTTGTTGGTTCGCAGGACCCCTAGCTCCTCCAAGCTCAATCCGGAGTCCTGCAGCACGGTTTTCGGCTGCTCGGGCATTGTCGTTGAGAGTAACGGGGCGACGGCAGATGGGACAGGCTTGTTGGCGTTCAAGCCAGCTCTTGAGGCAGCCAAGGTGCAAAATATGCCCACACGGGAGCTTCTTGGGCCGGACTCGGTCAATCGTGTCTGGGTTGTTTTGGGGATCCCAGAGCTGCATGTCCTCACGGCAAATGATGCACGTGTTCTCTCTTGCCAGGTCCTCCTCGGTAGCGTCGGGATATCGATTCATCTCCTGGACGGCCTTTCGGTATCTCAGTAAAGCTCCCAGTCTCTTGATAAAGTCCCTTGAGGTCATGAACAAGTCCCTCATAATGTGAATAGGGAGGCCATAGAAAGCAAGGAGCATAAAGAAGAAAGCCACGTAAATGCCCAGTTTCATCATGTCTGGTATCGTCAGTATTGCACTTGGATAACGAATCGATAATTCTTACCGCTGATGAGATCCAGCCAGAGCACGAATTCTCCCTTGGCTGACCATCCTGGCACCTCGATATCCATCTCTTCGATGTCGTCTGGGTTAGGCAGAGGTTCATCAGACACCTCTTCGCCTGCTGCCGCAGCCGCCTCACGTTGCTGCACGATAGTATCCCGCTCTCTTTGAACCTCGGCCCTCCGCGCAGCCAGGCGCCTGTGCTTCTGTGTCTCTTCAATGCGATGCTCCACCAGGGAGAGTGCGTAGCGGGCCGACGTCCGCCATGAGCAGGTCGCCAGAATGGCAAACTCAAAGAGAAACATGAACATCATGTTGGGTTTCGCCTGCTGAATAACCGTATTGACCGTGTAGCGGAGGATGAAGATATCGTAGACGAAGCTCAGCAGCAGGGACGCGCTCAGTCGCAAGTGGAAGAGGCGGGGATTCGGTGGTGGTGCCTGCTCGAGCAGCTCGACTCGCGCGTCGCCGATCCATCCCCAGATCTTGCCCGTCACTAGGGCAGTAAACATGACGAGGAACCAGGCCCCAATCTCGTCTCGGAAGATGGTCATGGCCAGGCATGTCTCTGTTATCGCAAACCAGGCTCGTTCGGTAAGTTGCTCGACCTCGACGGCGCGGAGGGGGCCAAAGAAGAGTCGGATGAGTCCATAGACGATGCTACTATATAGTAGCAGCGAAAAGTTGACCAATACCTAGTGGTTGTGAGGTCAGCGTGGGATTACGCTCACGATGAGGGGAGCTCCGGTTTCCGGGACCGCGGGGAACACATACCAGCAGACAAGAGTTGCTCTGGGCCAGATAGACCATGGCCGAGTAGAAATTGGCGCGCTGGTAAAAGGCCGAGAGCACGATAGTGCCCGCGAGGGCCGTCGAGGCCTTGATGCACGAATGTCAGCACGGGTTCTAGGTGATCTACCATAGCTCCAGATAGCTTCCCCAAGCTTCCACCACCAAGAGATCCATTACTTACCCCAGCATACCAGCCCAGCCGCATCTTGTTGGGCATGGAATCTCCAGGGATAGTGGGATAGCTCTAAAATTGGAAATGGTAACAGATCATTCCCGCATCCCCATTGTCGAAAACTGCGGCGTCGCTTGGTGAGTGTTTCGACAAGAGTATAGTGACAAAGGCGCCTCTACCGTAATGTGCTTCTTGATGCCACGTTAAGCAGAGCCAGAGCCACACAGCGATGACGCAGGGGTGGCGGGCCGAGGCACGTGATGCTTATCGCTGCGAACTGAGAAGGTGCAAGGGCCTGCCGGTGTTTATCCGCTTGGTCATCAGAATCAGCCAGGACTTGGTTGCTCGTGAGAAGCCTACCCTAAAGCCAGGAACGAAGATATGGGTTTCTGACAGATTCAGCAGAACACTCCAACGTCAACATTTATACTCAGATATTTCACTGTCGTATATCGAGTAAGCTGAGTCGTAAACTTGAGTTTTTATGTGAGTTAAACCCGGGTAATCCGACATGGTCGTTCAATTGCTGATTCCGGCCTGCTGTGCTTCGTCTAAGTGAGCTCTCTGTTGGCAGAGCTTGATACAACATCTGCAATGGCAGCACCGATACTCACACCAGCACTGCTCGCCGCGATCAGGAAACAACCCAATCTACCTCAAAATACGTGGTACTTTATTGCGGCCACGACACTGTCTGCGCTCAATCGGCCGGATGAACTGCCCAATGTCTATAAGCATGCTGTTGAAGCAAGTCCTGACATAGCCGAGGCTATACCAGGGCGGGATGAGCAGCTAAGCATATCAAGGCGCATTCGCGAAGCCCTCCTCAAAGCATCTGCAGTTGGAGGCATGCCAAGAGTACGTAAGACGGGAAGACACAATGCCAAGCCGAAGACTGACTTCACATACAGACCATCAACGCTCTGCTGACACTTAGGACCGTGACACCAGAGGACCTCCTTGATGCAACTCCCGGAGACAATCCCTCACCAAGGTTCAGGGATATATATCAAACACCGCCATCAGAGGTGTTGGAGCGCGGTCAGACCTTCTTCAACCAGATATATGGCAAGATTTCCAGGCGTGTGATGGGACAGATGGACCGCTCAGGAGCGGAGGACTTGGGCCTGCTGGCGAGACTGACATATGGCTACGTCCTCAGCAACACAGATGTGCTCACGCAAGCAGAAACATCTTTCGTGATGATTGCTGGTCTTATACCACAAGACGTGAGTGAGAAACCTTTAGTCGGACTGCGCTTAGTCCATCTCAGACCTAGCACTGACCGGTCTACCCTAGGTCAATCCTCAGCTCAAGGGTCACTTGCGGGGCGCGCTCAACGGAGGAGCCAGTGTAGAGGAAGTAAGGGCAGTCAGAGATGTGGTGATAAAGATCTGTGAGGCGTCTGGAATGAAAAGGCTCGGTGAAGATGCCGTCGGAGGATGGGGCTGGAGGAGTGAAGTTGCGGCCGTATAGAAGCAAGCATACACACATGAGGCACCATTGGATACCATCACGGCTTCGCATGGAAACGACATACCCTGAACTACTTATCATGGGTATCATAAATCGATATGACAGGCCACTCTGCCGGGCCAGTCATGTTCAACGTACAACCCCAGATGCGTGTCACGATAATAACGGAAGTGTTATATGTCATGCATGCAACTTCCCGTCGATCATAATCGATCATGTCCCATCTCATTATTATCGCAAACACAACATCCTCACACGAATGCCCATTCCAGGAAAACCCATTGCGAACGTAGCGCATACCTACCTACTCACTTGGAAAGAATCTTCAGTAAGCATAGGGTTCCATTCTTCATACGGGTCCGTACGATGATGGATGTCGCTCCGTTTCATGTGCAAAACGACCGCAAAAAAACGTCCGTGTCTCTCTGCCCCTCTGTGGAGGAGCAATGGCAGTTGAGTTGCCCTGCTCCCCGAGCAGTTGGGGCTCTGCTCGCCAAAGTTGTTGGAGGACGGAATGAGTTCCGCAGTTAGGCGAGCCTGCGCGTAGATCTGAGTGTTCGAGTTCCGAGGTCACGCGCCTAGCCAAGGGTATCGACCAAACGAGTTAACTGCAATGAGGAAAGGATGAGCTTGTGAACCGGGGGTCGGGGGGCCGGAGAGTTGGAGAGGGGCGGCGCCGGGGGTTGCAGCAGGGGCGCGAGCCAATGTCTAATGCCGCTCGCTACCCGCAGATTCGAGGCAATCGAGGCCAGCCATGGCCAAATTCGGGCGCACCATGGTCCTGGTCTGATGCTGCTCAATGCTGGTTCGCTGCAGGGGGACCCTCGACATCTCATCGACAGGAGCTTCCCGTGGCCAAAGGTAAACTTTCAACCGTCGGGGGCTTGAGACAACTACTTGACGAGTCTCGACCTTGAAGATGCCTGGGGAATTGTCGCGGCTCGCCACGTCAGACTCCCCTCAACGGCCTGCTGTACTGTATCTGCCGGATGTATCTCATCAGGCTGAGAGGAACCCCCACAACACCCGACCTCCCTCACCAGATGGCGATGGATGTGTGCGCCTAGGTCGGCTGTCGTCGAGATGGGTACCCCAGGCACTACAATCTCGACCAGAAAGTACCTATCCATCTGTAGGTACTCCGTACCCCCCAACAATTGCTTTCGCGAGCAAAACTGGGACACGGAAAGAATCCTTCGTTCTGTCGATCTTGTCGGGTCAAAATCACTTGATCCCCGTCATCGTCTATGTATGATTGTTCCTATGTCTGTGGGTTGTTCCTCTGGCAGGCAGAGGGCGGAACCACACCGATCGGCCGACCCCAGCACACCAGCGAGCTCCTGATACCGAAAAGGGAGCCTTCCCCAGCACCAGCAACCCAGGCTCCCCTTGCGTCATGGCGACTCTGGGCGGGCAGACTCAGACTGCAAAAGACGAGAAAGCCTAGATGTGGGGAACCTCGGGCTCTTGGAGCCATGTCACAGCGCAGTCAAAGAACTCACTCAGTGGGACGTCCAACCACACCACAACTCTCTCAATCGCTTCAAGACGACCAGACAAACAACCCACCAGAGCACATGATGCAGGGATCGCTCTGGACCCCACGGCTCTCCGACCAGCTACACCCTCTTTGAGACTTTGGTTGAAGGCCGATAGTGTTGCTCGTAAGCGAAAGCGGCAACTGGGAACCTCCAATAGAGGCAACCATGGCGACTATTTGAGGATGAAGCGTAACATTTTGGTCAGGGAAGGGTCGCATTATTATCTTGGGCTGCAGGAAGGCTAGGATAAACTGGTTGAACTGCAGCCAAACACCTGGCTTGGACCGATGTCGACTTGCAAGCAATAATCTCGGATGCATGGCTGTCCGAGGCTGGCTGTCACACACACATTCTCTTTGTTCGCTGCGCTGAGAGCAGTGAATGGCCAGAAATGGCTGGTCATGACAATCGCCAGGGCCGGGGTTTAGAAGAGGACGTACACTCCTCCGAAGGCCTGGTAGTTGGATCCTCGTTCTCTAGCAGGCCTTGTTGCGGCTTTCGCCTCCAGAGCGTCTGGGTTTGAAGCCGACAGGCCCCCCCAAGGCGCTTTTCGCTGCCAAGGGGCCCATCATCCATCTCCTTGTCGATTGATTCTACACGTGGCCAAGGGCCAACAAGAGGGGCGGGCACGTCAAGCCCCCGATGCTCTATCTTTGACAGGGGGGACCGGAAGCGGCAAGGCGCGCATCACCCACTGTGTCGGGTCACTCAGGACGAGGTTGCTGCCGACGAATCGACGTGAAACGAACCTCTACCGCCTAGCTCGCACGCCTCTCCAAGCGCTGTGGACACGCGGGGCCTACCCAGGACGGCGCCCATGTCCATGGCCTTGCGCCGAGTCTGCCCTCAGGTTACCGAGCATCATGAAGGCTCGAGCTTGCTTTGAGTTCAGATACAGACCGCGCGCAATGGAGCATGGTAGCATTCGGTCCTTGTACCCGTAGGATGAACCCGAGCCGCAGATTGTAGATCACTCGGTGTTAAATGCGGCCGCAATCCTGTCGCCGATAACCAGCGGAAACTGCTTCTCGTAGAGAATCAAAGTGCTTCATTGAGCACACATCTTCCGAACGGGTTCACTGTGGCAATAAGCCAGCAATTGACAATTCTCGCCAGGCGTGTATCGTGTGCCTTTTCCCTGAGACATGCATCTCATCGAAGACACGATTAGAGCCCAGTCACACTGTTGCTGCATTTGGAACCGTTAAACCGTGGTTGTCTCGCGGGGGGGATCTCGCTCCATCACTTTGCTTCTCAGGGCCTTGCCTCAATCATCCGACAATTTGGGTGTGGCTTTTATGGCGTTCGACCCGCCCCCTGCCCCTTCACACCACAAAGCGTCGCTTGGCCAAGATGGCGTTGAGATATCGTGGGAACAAAGCAACACTGGCCTGAAGGGGACATCGTTCGAGAGCCTTGATGTGCGGAGACGATGCAACACTATGACCAGGTGACGATGTCGTGGTTGAATCTGGACCGAGTCCCAAGTTCCTGGAGAGCGGTACTGGCAGCCCAACAGAAAAGGATTACGAATAGCCATTGTTCCTATCCCATCTCTTCAACGTTCTAGGCCTCCATCATATCCCGACAGGACAGTGATTTCGCGTTAGCCTGACAGTTAGGCTGGTGGCGCTCGCGTAAGGCTAGTCCAGTCGATGTTAGTCGGCAACGGGTTTTCCATGTTGCAAGGCTGTCCCCTGAGTGACGAACGCCTAGACCGGGACGCTAGAGACCAAAGTCGAAGCTTGAACAGAAGCGCGCTTCAACCTCGATCTCCGGGCGTTTCGACAGACACCAAACTTGCACACGGGCCATGCATCACAAAGGGGGGCGTGGTGGAGTTTGCGGTGTTGTCATGATGGATGGGGTCGACGCCTTCCTGCGCCGAAAGGTTGAATCTCTTCTCGCCGAACGCCGGGAAAGTGATGGCAGTGGGTCTTCCATCGCCAGTCCAGTCCATGCCTCAAGCTCATTGTCAAGAAAGAAGCGGTGGGCTAGAGCAGAGTTAGCACCTTTGGGAGAAGCTTGGAAAAGAACGAGGCGTATCCAATTCTCCGAGTTGGCTTTTGAGCGCAGAATTGCGGGAAATCAGTTGTCCCGTTGTCCAGACTTCCATCCATCCATGACATGACGAGCAAAACCAGGCTGGGGGTAACCCCACGCTCTCTGGGCAGGCACTTGCTCTCATGGACCTTTGAACATCAATTACAATATGCCCCCGACAAGTCTCTTGTACCAGATATTATGTAACGCCGTGAGAGCAAATGTTTGCAACCAGGTCAAAGCCCATGATCGACAGAGCTTGACCGTGCTGGCAACCCCTCCTCGCTTGTGAGTGTACCCCAGGAGGCACAGTCAAGCAAGCCTATGGAGGAGCCTCGGTGTGCATGGGAGAGGAAGCATGTTATCGGATGAGGATATTGTCTCGAGGTATGAGCACCGTAACTTGTATCGTGCCGCTGCTTTGCGTGACATCCTCTGATGTTCATGATGATAGACATGGGGAGGGCGGTCCGGTCACATGCTTCAGAGTAAAATCCGGGTTCGTAAAATATGGCGTGCCTCGTGGATGGCTGGGACAGCGTGGTGATATAAGGTTAACTGACATGTAGTAACCTTTATTGAGCTTGTTTCTGCCGCTTTGGGAGGCAACTGTGAACCCATTAGGCTTGTGATCCAAGAATGGTGTGTTGTTTGGGCCTGGGTGATCACGCCTGGAAGTCGACTTGCAGGCGGTCAACCGGTGCCAAGATTCAACACTGGATTTTGTCTTTGGCAGCGCAACACGAGGGAAACGAATGGTGATTGTTGCCGAAGTAGGAGGCCGGAGACATTGCGTCTCAGACAAGTGGTGATAAACACGGGCGATACTCAATGCAGCCTAGGAATACGGAGTATTACGTGGTGGAGCAGTTCCCTGGTTTGATAGGACGCCCAGCGATTCCTTTGAGTTTCGGAGATGGGTTCTTGCAGTCTTGAGTCCATATCTGAGATTAAACGGGTCCTTGCATCTCCCAAAGCGCGTAGGGCAGACGCCCGAGTTCTGCCCCTAGCCGCTGTCATTGGGGATCTGCAAATCACCCGTCGTCCGTGATGAGACTGGTGGTGTCCTTGAGGGGTCTGAATTGCGGGACAGCAGTGGTCTGATTTCTGAAGTGCTAAAAGAAACGGCGCAAGATCTTGAGGGCTGCCATAATTGATTTTTCCGCATCGTGTCGTATCGTTGGTGTCACTTTGTCTCGGCTAGGAGTGGGGGCCATTTCGTTGTCTGACTGAACATGCTGGGCCGTCATTCTACTGTACCTCTCTGAATGAAAGCCAACCCTCGTCTTGCTCGAGAGGGACGGACTCGCGCCAGGGTGGACCGATGAACAGCCTCCTCCCATTGTGATGTGGTGATGATGTATGCCCCTCAGCTTCCCTTCAGTCCCAATATGGAAGAACCCGTGATGAAGTCAGTTCTCAAAGAGGACGAGGCGGAGGGCGGGTCACGGAAATGGCGGCGCCGGACGGTGCGGGCAGTCAGATTGATGGCTGGTTAGTCGCATCGGCGAGGCCGAGAGGGCTTGGCAACTTTATCGATTTGCTAGGATGGCCGCGCCCAATGAGAGAGCGTGAGAGGCCAGGGTAACGGCGCCCAGGGAGCCTGCCCGGGCGGCCGACGCTGGAATGTGTTTCCTGTGGGTGCGCATGTGGATGTGGAGGGACAGGAGCGCGGGTGCCGAGGCTCTCGCTCTGAAAGCTATCCAAGAGTGTTTGTCTGGCGCGCCGGTGACTGGGATGCCGG
This sequence comes from Fusarium duplospermum, assembly GCA_003946985.1. Classification (NCBI taxonomy): domain Eukaryota; kingdom Fungi; phylum Ascomycota; class Sordariomycetes; order Hypocreales; family Nectriaceae; genus Fusarium; species Fusarium duplospermum. Next base: position 119,420 of record NKCI01000084.1, on the reverse strand, counting down.
AGATGTTGCTTTTGCATAGCTCCGTATTTCCACTGTCCTCATCGACATGTTTTGCTTTTTCCCTTGCTTTGCTGGCGTCGCTTTGCCTTTCTCGGGGACATTGAAGGATGCATACCTTGCCTTGGTGTGAGGGTCTTCCAAGCGCCGAGTTCGGTAGATACTCCGCGACGACTAGGAGCTGAGGAATGCGTCTTGACTGAAGATTCTGATGGGATACAGGCATGTCAGACAAGCGACATCATCGCACCGCCAATGATGTAAACAATCTCGACGGTAAACTCACCGTCTCAGGTCCTCCACACCCTTGTGGTATCATCGCTTAGGGCGCAGGTCGCAGGTCGCAAGGTGATGCTGCTCAGCCTGACATGGCCTTGGACCTATGTGGATTTTCATGATGGCGGCAGATGACAAGTGATGTCGCTCAAATGGCGGGCGGCTACGGTGACGGCGGTCATGCGGCAGAGGCCCCCTTGGCATGCTGTCCTCACAGACGCGAGACAGACAGACAGGCAGGCGGTTGGCAGATGCGCTGCACATTACCACTTCGAGGCGCATACGTGCTGGATGGATCGGAGGGGGGACAGCACCGTGTGGGCTTGTCATCTAGGGTTGAATGAGAACGCTTGGGCTGGCCGCTGGTCTGAGGGCGGGAAGTCCTTGGGGAAAATGGCGGAGGTTACATGGGGTCTCAGCAGTGAATGAATCGCTGGCAGGCACAGCCTGGGAGTTCGACTGCAGGGAGACAGATGGATCATGAATGGATGCGGATGCGGATGTGGATGTGGATGTGGAGGCAGGCAGGTACGTACCGAGCGGTACTGCCGGGCTTGTTCAGATCGCGGTACCGTAGAGGGCAGCCACATGTACCGTCCATACCTACCTGCCCTGTCTGTGCTCAGCCCTACACACCGGCTCGCTCCCAGCAAAGTGAGGAGCCCGGTCACCAAATGCTACCCTTTATTATTAGCGTCATCAGCCACGCCTAGCGCTGCCGTTCCCGCCAGCCCACACCCACTCAGTGTGCGCCGGAACAAAGCCAGAGCAACACCATCACGAATAGACGGTGAAGGCTGTGTCTCTGCAGCGGATGCCGTTTGTCAGTAGCCATTGGGGCATCTGCATAGCATCCTGCGATGACGAAGAACTCGTGGAAGCCCACGACACATAACTTCATGCAACAGATAAGCAGGTGCTGCGGTGCCTCCGCCCTATCAAGACAAACACCGGCCTTGTTCATGTTTTCGGCCTTTACTTTCCATATCGGGCAGGAAATCCATGATCCAGTAACTGCCGGCATCATGATGGCGCCGTCATATCGTTGAGCGATACAAGTCCTGGTCCCGCGTGGTCTGGAACCTTTCTCTCGAATGTCGTGCCTTGTCTTGGGACGAGGTATTGATTCCCCCAGCTCAACAGACTGATCTGATGGGCCAGCAATAGGCGAGCCACCATGTGGCCTTGACGGCCTTGTCACGAAACGTGGACAATCTCGCTGGAAAAAGCATCGGGATAATGTGAAATGTGACTAGAAAATGTTTTGATGCCGCCAAGGCGGATCCTCGATGTCTTCTGTTGGTGATGCCCAGGGTCGTCCTCTCCGCCGCCCAAGCCTCCAAGCAGGGGTCAGGGGGAAAAGCACGCCTTAACAGGATAGGACTAATCGACGGAAGGTGTGAGTTTGGGCCTTGACTGTTTGGGAAACAAGCTCGGTCCATTACTGGCCCGTGCCGCTCGCATTCGCCAAAAGCGCTCTGGGCAAATGAACGCCGCGGAAAGCCACGAGCGGAATCGCGCCTAAGCAACGAGACGAGTGGTCGCTCAAGTTCTGAGCCGCCATCAACGGCACGACTCAGACACGCGAGGCTCCCACGCGTTAAATGTCGAGGTAAAACGAGCGGCCGCCGGGAACAAGACGATTGATCAAAACCAGGGTCTTGTTGAACCCGTGGCTGTTTCTTCCCGATGCTACGATCAATGGGCATCGGACACTAGAGTCGGCTCGGACGGGACAGGGGCAGGCGACCGGACTGTTGGTGTCTCTCCGTCTTACTGCTTGACTTGTCGCCGCTTTGATGGCCATTCATATCCCACCTCGAGGATATCCGTCAGACAAGAGGTAGCCTCGGTCGTATTTTCTCATCCACCATAATACGGAGTGCGGGTAGCAAGCCAGGTATCAAGATTGATAGGGCTGAGTATTTCGTACCTCGGTGCCACGTCGTGATGGCGGTGCACCCGTGTGCAAGGTTGGTGCACTGCGACTGCGCATAGCCGATAAACGGCCAATGGGTATGCGTAGCTATTGGCTCAACGTCGTGTTCGTGGTGTGCGTCGTCGACGGGTAAGAGGGCACCCAGGTCTCATTCGGGAGCCCCTCATCTGCATGCTTGGGTTGCCAAATCGCTGGAATAAGTTAATTCGGCCTTGACCGATGTACTTGACGCATGCTGACGACGGGTCTTCCAGTCAGCCACAAAGCCGGCCCAGGAATCGATTCGACCCCAAGCGATCGGGGGCAGAAGACATCAAACCCGGAGATGAGGATCAGACATCGCAGGAGCAACAAGAGCAAAGGAGAAGGGAAAAAAAATTAAATTTGTGAGATGTGAGCGGGCAAATTATGCTAGCCAGCCGATGTATGGGGTTAATTGTGGAATGCGAGAACAGAAAGAACTGCGTGTCCGGGTGGTACATGTAAGGAAGGATCACTAGGGACAGCAGCAAATGAGCGGCCAGGCCGCTGTGTTGGATTTCGAGGTTCGTTTCTCGTGACCCACTTGTAAACCCCTGCAAGTGCCCTTCAATGTCTGCCCCTTCCGCCTTTCGTTCACCATGGGAGATTTTCCCGAGCCAGAGAAGTCGTCGTTCATCATGATATTTTCGTTGGCGGAGTATTTCCTTGCATCGTTGCTTTTTCTCGCTTCTTGTTACCCAAGTTATGGCCCTGATATTACTTCTTTGCCTATATCATGATTTCTCTGTACCAGGGTGTCGGATCATCGTGAACCAGGACATGGTACCCAAGGAAGTGTCACTGCAAGCTGGGGGAGGCATGGCCGTTGGCAGCCTTGGCGTGCCGATATGGGTAAGCCACGTCAAGGATGGACAAAGTTTGGTTGTGCACAACGTATCAGGCTCAGGAGCTAATCTGAAACGATTGGATGCCAGTGCCCGAATGGTCCCCGAGGGTGACAAGGCGCCCACACAGTCCCCGAAATCATCATCATCTCCCCGTTTGTCAACCTTCACCACGGCGTCCAAGTGCCTGCATGTAATAGGGGACAGTCAATTTGAGTCGCGACCTCCTCGCTGTGGGAACCAAAGACTGACCACCTGGTTCTGATCGCCTTATTGGATACACCGACACCGCGGCAGGAGCCATACGCCATTGTCCATTCGATTCAATGACTCTCTGATCAGCAAGGTATTCCTCCCAACCTCTGACCGAGAAACTGTACGGATAGGTCGTCAATACTGGGATCTCAATGGAACCATACCCAGGCAGCAATCCCGATGTTACCTACCTGGGTAGGCAGCCGAGTCTACATCGGAGAGACGGCTGCCTTGCCCGACTGCAGCATTTGAATCGTCGAGAAAGGTTGCCCACTTGGGTAGGTGAACTGCCTATCCCTTACTACGCCTTTCCTGTGCTCCATGTACCGAGCACCGGCCTGCGCACTACCTGCCGCCTATGACGTTGGAGCTTTCACAGGCGCTCGATATGACAAGCGCTAATGGAAATGCTTAAACGGAAACGCGATGCGATACGATGAGATGAGATGCGACGGCAAGACGACCGCGACTCCTGAGAGCCGATGGTTCATTACATCCGTACATGCGGTGCCTCCTGACTCGCTGGAGGAGAGGAATGCACCCATGAATGGCTAGCAACAAAACAACACAAAAAAAAAAAAACCACTCTCGGTAGAATGAATGTTACTGACGCCCATCATTCTTCCTACATGAACTTGCCTCACGCTCTCATGGTTGGAGTCCTCTCTTCGGCGCGCTGCATAGGTATTATCGAGGATTGATCAAACAGACATGCGTTGCACAGCCATCCCGCTTCTTTTTTTAAACCTCAACCACTTGACTGACAGGCCCTCTTCAATTGGATGGGGGCCAAGTGGGCGAGGGGTGTTGGCGCACGGCATCCAACAAGAGGCACATGCCCGTGGACAATGGCTCAGCCCGCGCTAGACCGGTTGCGGCTCCGAGACTCGAACCATCACCGCCGCCGCCAAACGCAGGAACTCTGCACAACATGCGGTGGGAAGACCCGGTGGGGGATGAGGCTTGGGATTCAACCTTCTCAAGGCGTCTTTTACCGTTTTACTTCGAGCTCCAGCACGCAGTGCCGGACATGGCGCTCGGAGGCGGGGGCATCTCCAACCTCAAACGGTGTAAGCCCCGGCGCCACAAGGGTCTCCGGGTGAGAGGATTTGCATCATCTAATTGCTGTCTGAGGGCCAACAAGTCGATATCTCAGCATTGGCAACTCCTATTGCGACCAGAGTTTGCTGCAAGGCATGGAATGTGGCTTCTACCTTCTACCTTCTGGAGCCTTGGTACTATGTATGGGCGGCCGCCTGTAAGAACAAGCTTGACTGAACTGCCAGCACTCACCCTTGTGCTCCGTATCACATTCACTAGGAGAGTGCCCTCGGATGACTCTGGTGAAACGATACGCCTTTGGTCAAACAATCGCTGCTCTTTTTTGCAATCTGGGCCGGAGGTCGATATGTGGACTACAACGGGGTGAGGCGCCCTTGTAGCACCAGAATGTGAGTGTGCAAGCCAGTTGTGCTGTAAAGGATTTCACTGGGCGGTCCTCGCACCGACAAGAGCGTAGGAAGGCACGGAAATGCAGATATTTGGAGCCCATTTCCCTGATTATTCCCATCATGGAGCCCTCAATGGCCCGTCTCCACAGCCTCGGCCGTTGGGATTCCGATGTTTTTCTCGTTGCGCGCCGAGTTGAGTCGGCGCCATGTGGAGAACACATGTCGGCGTCATGCTAGGCGGCCGGACAATTTTGTTCGACAGAGCTTCTGGAGTGAGATGGTGAGATGGAGATTATGGGGACAATAGTTCAGGATGAAACACGCGCCAACAGCAACAATCGCAGAGCAAAGACGTTGGATGTTGAAAGAGATCTGGGGGCGTTCGACTAGTTGGGCTAAGCGCAAGGAGATTGACAAGCATGTCGACCGTCATCAAAGTGCAAGAGATTCATATGGGGCAGTCATTGACATCAGTGATCTTCCGGGAGAGCAAGGCCCCAGACACGAGTGACCAAATTGGGAATAGCAGAAGGATGAGGGACGACCCCATGAGATGCCCGAGACGCTTTCCCCGGGAGATTCGACTGAGGGCCAACGAGAAACGAGCAGCGACCAGGCGGCCACGAGCAATGGTGATCAGGAAACGTTTCGACGGGGAGATGGGGGCAAGAGGGAGCAGACAGGACAGGGGCAAGACGGACGAGGCCGGGCTGTGCCTATGGAGCTCGGGGCCGATTTGGGCTCCTTGCAACCGAGGCATTGGATTGGTCCCAGCGATGGGAGACATCTTGCACAGCACCCGCGCTTGCATATCATATCGGCAAGGACGAGAGGCACAGCACAGCACACCGCAGCACAACGCACCGCACCCGTCTGCCCTAGGACAGGGGACTATATAACTTGGGATCCATGGATAAAAATATCCCCTCGAGCTAGGGCACCGAGCCTCCACCACCAGGTGGGCAAAGCCACGTTCACCACGTTCTGGGGAGGGGGCTTGCAGACGCGGGATGCGTGATACTTACCCTGAAGCCGATTAGAATTATGTATGTGTAAGTTGATTTCGGGAAAGTGAGGAATGCTGCGCATGTGACGTTGGAAGCAGTACAGTATCGTGGAAGAAAACGTTGTGCATGGCTAACGTCAGGCCACAGGACCTGGGGCTACAGTACAGACTGGTCTCGTGGCGGCGACACACCCGCAACGTCAGACTTGAACGGTTGGCCGGTGCAGACGGCAATGAATGCAGCATCTCGGACATTGAAAAAGTCAATTTCATCAATTCGAGACTCGATACCTGGCGCTCACCGACGGGCTGGTCCATGTCAGATCAGACAGATAGTCCATGGACAACCGACGGGGGGCCAGTCAGAGGTTGTGTTGGGATGGGGGGCTTGAGCAGAAGGGAGGGCAGGGAGGGGAATGAAAGACTATGATGGTTGATGATGACGGTGAGGAGGGGTCAACAAAGGCAAACACCAGGCAAGGCAAGCTATCTAGCAAGCAAGCAAGCATCAGGCGGATCATGGCGGACCATGGAGGGCGGACGAGGGGAGAATGTCCTTAAGGTTTGAGCTCCATCCCGTCGTTTCTTCATTCTTTTGATTTGGGTTAAGCTTCTATCCTAACTCGACTTGGCCAAATACTCGAATTTCCTTCGACATGGCTGTTATTCTGGCTGTTTACCAGCATACAAACAGTGCCATCAATGAATGAGCCTGAGAGACAACAACATCCCGCAACACGCACACCCACGGAAGGCGGAAGACCTGGCCCGGCAGGAGACGAGAGGTACCGGACGCTCAAAGGCCAGGTACCTACTATACAGATTGGGCCGCCTGTGACGCGGGATTGACTTGGGGACCCCTGAAGATGGGAAAGGCGGCTGTGGGACCATCGACTGCGGATGGAGACAGTCCCACTGACAATCAATGTGGGCGAGGATTTGCTGTCCATCCCCCTGGTCCGCCTCCGAGAAGTACCTGCTTCGTTGTACTGAGACTTTGACAGACCGCCCCCGGCCAGAGCAATTGCCTCTGTTTATCCCTGCGAGTTGCCCTGTTAGAGAGCCAAGCTGCGGCCCTGGCATGCCGGGAGGCCTGCTTGTTTTGTACCGGTACCTGGGACAGAGGTCTGTCTACCCTCCATGGGCAGATCAATTGTGTCCACGGCGCACACCTCGGTCGTCAGAGCACACACCCCGTCTCCGTATCCGTGGGTTTCTCTTCTCTTACCTCGCGATGCTCTGTAACATCCGCCTTTTTCGAGATGCTCCCCCTTGGAATGGCCTCAGCCGGACGTCGAGTCGCCAGAAGTAGGCCGGCGGCACAGGGGCTTGCTGTCCTGGCAGACGGGTTGCCATGTCTTGACACTGCAAGACGAGTTGATCTCGCGAGTCCAGTCTCATCAGACAGATGAAGACGGGAGGCGACACGCCGTCTCTTCCCCCTCCATGATTCTTCCGAAACCCATGTCAAGGACCCCCAGACATTACTGCCATTCAATACCGGGTCTGGAACTGACTTGAAGGCACGGCATGAGATTCTCGTGAGTAACTTTTTTCTGCAACTAAATGTCTCTGTACGGATACCCTGGTTCCTATTTCGAGGCTGGCGCTGTCTGGCGCTGGACCTCTGCCACCACTTTGACCTTAGTTTTTGGCCTTGTCTTCTCACTCAAGTCACCCACACAACTCTATTATTGACACGGCTGTGCCCCTGCAACCACACACACACACATGCACGCATACACACCCTCGTCGCCTGGGCAGATGGGCTTTGGCTGTCTGGCGAATGGGGCGTGGGCTCACCCTCCCCCCCCCTGGCCCCTACTTCCACTAGGCCCTGCCCTACCAGTGTACCAATGTACCAGGCCTTTCCGTCTCTCCTCTGGGCTCGTCTACCCCAGCAGCCTCCTCTTGTCGTGGGCTCAAGCTCGTCTCCATCACTCCAACTGGAGAGAGCCGATCCGTTGCGGACGGGGCCCGGATGCAGGTTGCAGTGGTGCCTTGTCTATATCTACTTTGGCAGCCCCCAACCCGTTCCTTGGGTCCAGGAAGAGTTCGTTGCTCGATAACCTCTACCGATACCATCATCACGACATTGTTCTCTACGAACAACATTGTCTCTTGACTCTTGCACGTCTTGACGGCAACAAGAGATAAAAGAGGTTCCTTCACCACCAGTGTTCCTCAAGACTGCCCACCATCGCCGGCACCACACTTCGCCCTCACCAGCGCAGACATACACAGTATTGCTCACCTATTCACTTTGGTTTGAGCAACAGGATTCCAAACCGCCAAGGTCGTCAACTGGATACAAGCCCCATCAGTCGACCATAACAGGTACCTCTTCCGTTGTGTCCACGTCCACGTCCACATCCACCAGAAACATCTTGGACTCTGCGAGACGTCGACTCACACCAAGCCTCACTCCGTCTCTGGAATGCGAAGTGCAGGTGAGCTTCCCCGGGAATATGACATCTGATCCATACTCTGGACACCTGCAACATATCCTCTTCTGCTCTGCCTGGAGCTCCGAATCTGACATTTGCCTGGTGCTGCGACTCTAGATAAAGGTGATCGCATCCCGAGCTTGTATCGCTTCAAGCCCGTCTTCGCCCTCGCCTTGAACAAACCCACATTCGGTCTTTCGCCTATTCATCCTTTCCTCTATCTTGCCTCTTCGACCAACACACCATGACATCCTTGACAGAGCAACCCTACGCCATGTTTGCTCATCAGACCGACTCCTCGGACGAGTTCGTCCGGTATCCCGACCACTCTGGCGCCGTCTACACCACAGGCCCCATGGACGTGAGCATCCCCGCGGATGCCTTTAGCTTTCAGCAGACTGCCGGCCAGGACGCATTCGCTTCATCGATGGGCTTTGTCGAGCAGCCTCTGTACGCCGAGGCTCCCAATTACATGCTCAACAGCCGGGCTTCACCGGGCATGTACACGGACGAGTCGGACATGAGACTCTCTTCGTCTAGCCTCTCGACGGCTTCTGCTCCCTCGGCCGCATCTTCGGCGATTGGATCGCCCCAGTCCAACCACGGCCAGATGGGTGCTGTGCCCGAGTGGGCGCCCCAGGGCCTCGGAGTTCAACCAGCTATTGTGGGCAGCGACTTTATGACCGGGGCCGACTTCGCTTCGTTCGCTGGACCCGGCATGGAGGAGCTCAACTTTGATTTCCCTGCGGCAAAGGGCTTCGTCGGTAAGTTGACTGACACCAACACTACTACTATCAGCGTCCAATTCCTCGCTTGCAAGCGCTCGGCGCTCCCGTTTCCCTGCCTCGCAAGGGCATTGGCAGAAGCAGAGGCACAGGCACAGGCAGAGCCCCAGCCCGAGGCCTCATGTTCCCCACCACCACCTTGCCCTAGCTCCCTCAGATCCCTGCTCTCTTGGACATGCCGGGACGACGTGTCGAACTGCGTCTGTCTCTACCACGTCGTCGGCTCTCCAAGCGGTGCAAGGCGAGCTGAATGGTGTCGATCCCCATCTTGCACTTTCCTCATCCTGTCTCTTGGCCGTGTCGTCCCCTGCCTCTTCCAGCCCCGTTCCCTCTCCCTCTGCAGCATCCACCACATCCGCATGCACATCCACCACCGTCACATCATTGTCAGTGTCAACGTCCTCTCCGTACCTGGCCTCGTCTTGCAAGCGACGACGGCTTAGCCCGTCGCCTGCTTGTCCAACTGAGACATTTCACCCGTCAACCCAATCGGCACTTGACTGTGCTGCTTCGCCGCCATCGATACGCGACATTGCTTGCTTTTCTCACGGCAGTGGCCAGCTGGAAACCTCGTTTGGGCTTAGCTCCAATGGTTCCCAGTCAAGGTTGTCGTCGCTGCTGCAGCTGTCACCGTCCCTGTCACCGTCCCCCCTCTCCCACCCTCGCTCTCGCTTTCACATCCGCAACTCCACCACTACTGTTTCTCAGTCTCAGTCTCGTTCTTGGACAAGTTTGTTTGCTGACCATGCATCTTCCATGATAGATCCTACTCTCATTCAGCCTGAGATTACCCGACCTCCCATGGGAATCCCTTCCTATGATACTCACTACCAACAGCCCAACCACACATATCCCACCTCTCCCTCTCTGTCCTCCTCGTCCCCTCAGCCTCATATGATGAGGACCAACAGCTCCTCGCCTTTCCTCCACAACGGTACCTTCCAATCCGCCTTCCCCAGCAGCCCCTACGGTGCCCCCATCGACAACCACGTCCGCGCCCCTAGCATGAGCAGTTTGTCCCCCCTACGCCTGGCGAGTACAGCGACAATGAGTCCAAGGAGAAGCAGCGATGCACCTGGCCCGACTGTGGCAAGACCTTCAAGGACCTGAAGGCACACATGCTCACACACCAGAACGAGCGTCCCGAGAAGTGCCCCATCCAGACCTGCGAGTACCACACCAAGGGCTTTGCTCGCAAGTACGACAAGAACCGCCACACTCTTACTCACTACAAGGGCACCATGGTCTGCGGCTTCTGTCCTGGATCCGGATCGGCCGCGGAGAAGTCTTTCAACCGCGCCGATGTCTTCAAGCGCCACCTGACTGCTGTTCACGGTGTTGAGCAGACTCCCCCCAACAGCCGCAAGAAGTCTTCGACTGGTGTCAATGCCACCAAGAAGCTCACTGGCTATGCTCCCGATGCCACTGGCAAGTGTTCCACTTGCTCCCAGACCTTCTCCAACGCTCAGGACTTCTACGAGCATCTTGACGACTGTGTCCTGCGCATTGTCCAGCAGGAGGATCCTGCTGAGGCTATCAACGCCAAGCGCCTGGCTGAGGTTGAGAATGACAAGGATGTTCACATGACTCTGGAGAAGAACAACCTCCCCACTACTACCGAGGCCACCATGACTCAGAATGACGAGGAGGAGGCCGACACTGGTGATGAGGACGAGGACTCGCCACGAACCAACACTTCTCCCACCACCCGCAAGAAGGGCAACCCTCCCAACGGTGTTCAGAAGTCTCGGGGTGTCACCCACTCTCGAGGTGGTGTTACTCTGACTACCAAGACACGCAGCCGCAAGAACCGTCGCGATTATCCTTCTTCATGGGGCTTCGACAAGGGTCAGATGACCATGAAGAAGCGAGTCATGGCTGTCTTTGACGGTCCCCGACGCCTGGCCAAGGACGACATGATGCTCTCGACCGACCACGAAGTGCGCATCCCGTTGTCTGATGGCAAGTCCTATGTCACCGATCTCGATGTCCAGACCCTCAAGCGAGCTGCCGGTTTCCACGGAGCCACTGATGAGGAGAAGGGCCCCTGGATCTCTGATGACCCTACTGCCGAGCAGCTCCATGAGATGCAGCAGATGCTTGCCAGCAACACTACCACCACCGTTTAACGACCTCGACACATCTACCTACTTTACGAAAACAACATCACTCTCTTTCTTAAAGCACACGAAACAGAAACTGTTTACCAAAAAAAGGCTAGGCAAGGCAAGGCAAGGCAAGGGCGGCGCACGCGAACTGTACTAGAGCAAAGGAATATCCGGATGGTTACGGACTACGCTACCACTTACTTATGACGGGTTCTGGACCGGGACATATTTTTATTCATGACAAACAAACAATCGGGATGGGGCAACAGGAAAGGGAAAACACTCCCTTTGGATTATTGGGCTTTTATTTGCTGCTGCGCCGGGAGTTGACGCATCGATACGATACCCCTGTTTTATTCGTTCTTGTCTTTTTTTTGGACTTCTTCTTTCTCTCTTGGGACTGGCATATCCCTCACCCGATCTGATGGCTTGATGATAATGGACGATTTTTGACAAATCACTTTCTGAATGGACCTGGATCTTTGGTTTTTTGCAACATTTGTTGTTGTTGTTGTCTTGCATGGCTTTTCGGGGCTTGTCTGACATGGATGACACTTGTTTTTTATGCATTGCTCGGCAGAGCTGGAACGCAATATTGGGGTGTATATTAATGGAGGAGGAACTGCAAGGAGTTGTGATGGAAAGGGAAGGGGACCACATATCGGAGGATGCATCAACCTGATATAGTGATGAATGATAATGTACAATGCTCAACACAACTTGGTTCATTCAATGTGATTCTTGACAATACTCAACCCGAGTATAGATGTGTTGCTTAGCCTGACGACGTTCCAAAGGTCAATCACGCTTGTTGATGAGCTGAGGCGAAGCAGATGACGCTATATCGACTTTGGTATCCCTTCAGCTGACAAGGACCTCTAGTCCATACCTTGCCCCAACACCATTGAGATAACTAGAGTATTTGGTTGGAGATCCTTGCCAGCTGAAGGGATAGGGGTAGCACATCTCTTGTTAGACTGACCTCCGAAACACCAGCCCCTTTGACATTTGGAAGCAGCTATAGAGTTTAAAACAGTTGCCTCGAAACTGGGTGTCTACAGTTTAGTTTCCATTCAGCCTACTTTGACATGCATGAACGTGTTTAGGCGAAGTGAATCCATACCTGACTCCTGAAAGGCATCACCAACAAACAGACCCCTTTCCCATAACGATGAAGCAATTTCTGATATCGACCATCCCCTCCGAGATTGGCTCCCACATGATAGGAGGTGCATATTGTAGGCGTCACTTGGTAAGCTTAGAGTTTATGGTCGTTGACTTGATAGCAGAGGACAAGTTTACTGTCGCGTGACCTGTAGACGGCCAATTTCGCCGAGGACATGTAATCGTATTTCAATATCCCTTTTCTAGATATAAGACTGGACAATCTATATGAGAAGTTCTCCACAGATGAGATTTCTTGGTTGGGGAACCTAAGAGTGGAAGGAGGGGAACGTTAGAACACGGACTTGACGAGAAGGGGTGGTTTGACCACATATTTCAATCTAAGCTTTTGAACATGCATATCCCCCTCCTCTCAAGTAAGAAGAGGCACATGATCAAGATTCCTTCTTATCCATTATAGTGCAAAGCACAAGAGATCGTGGAACAAGGTTCATTGAGGCGGTCGTGGGGCGTGCATGGTGATGCAACTGAATCCCCTCGGACATGGACTTTGGATGATAAGGCTCAGGTATAAAGATTCAAGTCTGCCGTTTGCTGCCACCCGCTAAGTTTCCTTGATACCCCTTTCCCCCTTCATGCAAAGTGCCCAGATAACAACACCAAGTTCCCGTACCATACAACGAACCATTACTACATGATACCACTAGCACAATGGTTACAAGACGAGGCAGCAAAGAAGACACAGAAGAGGGACTCGCTCACCTACCTTCAGGAGCGGGGGAAGTCGACAACGATCCAACAATCGGCCACGACGCAGTCTTTGGCGCCATCACCGAGAAAGGACCCAACTACCGAGACGTGTATATCCCAAATCTACAATCCCTTAGCAAAAAAAACTAACAGAGTATAGGTCGGATGGCTCGGCTCGGCCGCCCTCATGATGAAATCCCAGATCGGCCTCGGCGTCCTCTCCATCCCCACCGCGTTCGACGCCCTGGGCATCATCCCCGGCATCATCTGTCTCTTGATCGTCGCTGCGCTTACGAGCTGGTCTGACTATGTCATTGGCATGTTTAAGCTGAGGCATCGAGAGATTTGGGGTATTGATGATGCCGCTGGGCTTATGTTTGGGAAAGTTGGGCAAGAGTTTCTCGGAGTTGCGTTTGTTCTTTGTAAGTCAAGAGGTCTTGATTACTGGTATGGGTACTGATATGGTGTAGATACCATCTTTGTTGCTGCGTCGGGTATTCTTGGCATCTCGATTAGTTTGAACGCCATGTCTACTCACGGAGCTTGCACCGCCGTGTTTGTCGCCGTATCCTCTATCGCAGTCTTTGGCTGCAGCAGTATCCGAACACTGGGGAACATAAGCTGGCTTGCCTGGGGCGGTGTCATCTCACTCACGATTGGAGGCAAGTAACCCCTGACCCCTTGCTACACCTATCCTAACTGTAACTCGTCAGTCTACTTGGTCACCATCGCAGCAGCAGTCCAAGACCGTCCCTCAGAAGCTCCACAGGAAGGAGTTTGGGTATCTGATTATAAGCTCATCAATAACCCCAGCTTCGCCGACGCCATCTCCGCCATATGCACCTTTGTGTTTGCCTATGCCGGCACGCCGCTCTTCTTCCCCATCGCTGCCGAGATGAGGGATCCTCGGCAGTACACCAAGGCCTTGATACTATGTCAGTCAACCGTCACTGCCACGTACATCATCATCGGGATTATAGTGTATTACTACTGTGGTTCTTATGTTGCTTCGCCGGCTTTGGGTTCTGCGGGACCTGTTGTTAAGAAGATTGCTTATGGACTTGCTCTTCCTGGTCTTCTTGCCGGTGCAACCATTAATGCCCACGTAAGTAAATAAGAGTTGACTTGTAAAGGGGGAATGCTAAGAGTCATAGGCCGCAAGCAAGTACCCGTTTATCCGCCTCCTCCGCGGATCGAGGCATCTAACAGCCAACACATTCACCCACTGGGCATACTGGCTCGGCTGCACCTTCACAGTTTCTTTAAGCGCCTACGCCATCGCAAGTGGAATCCCCATCTTCCACGCCCTCGTGTCCCTCGTGGGAGCCCTCCTGGGCACGCTCATGTGCTTCCAGCCGATGGGGTGCATGTGGCTGTACGACAACTGGAGCAGGGGCCGTTCCGGAGGGAGGAGTGTAGGATGGACTATTCAGGCATGTGTTGCTGTGTTTGTAGTCGTTTCGGGAATGTTTCTTACGGTTGCTGGGACGTATGGGACTGTTGTTGGCGTTATCAAGGCTTTTAGGGAGACGAAGGGGGCAGCGGCTTGGTCTTGTGCTGACAACTCCAACTCTGTATAAGGTATGTAAACTACAGTCAAAAGGTCTATTACAAGACTATTGGGGGAAAAGATTGGTTACGATTGCTTTAGTTGCCCGTCGAGTTTGGTTTGGTAGCCATCACGGGGCGTTCCCTACCTACACAAACAACATATTTACTCACTCAATAGAAACGTCAAAACATGATAATAATCAGCCCCTTGATTAAATAGAAACTCGTTGGACCGACTCATGTTGCCCATCCGTGTTACTCAGGGAAAGGGCGGTCGGACTTGGCAAATTTTCCTAGTTCCATCGATGGGAAGGTTGCGTTTTGCCCCACCACATCGATCGATAAACTAGATATCTGCCCATACTACGCCCGTCGCTCACTCACTCAACTCTTGCACTTCAACAGCTGCAAGTCATCTCTCTTTGAAAATACCTGTCAGACCACACTTGAAGGGCTTACATATTCATTCTAGAGTCCGTTTTATAAGACCAAGTGGTTCTCATCGAGGTGCTCGCGTGAGCTGGTTAGGCATCAACACCAAAAAAAATACATCTCATACGAGATACACACACATACACAGGGAGAGATAATTCTGCAAAAGCGGTCATCAGCAAAAAATGTCCCTCACCTGGAGAATCTCTCTCAAGGGAGAAACAGCCGACCAGCCAGAAGACTACCTCTCCACGGCCCTCGGCGTCATCTTCCCCGACGACATAACCAACCAGCACGGCGACCCAGAGCACTCCCTCTCATACGCATCGCCGCACCTCCCCAAGCCTCTTGTCATCGATCTCGCCGACCCCGTCAAGGAGGATGACCGCAAGCTTTTTTCTCATTACCTCTGGAACGCATCTCTCCTGCTCGCCGAGTTCATCGAGGCTGACTCGTTGGGTGTTCCCCTCGAAAAGCCTCGCGAGGCTCAGGATTCTCTTTCGTTTCATGTCAAGGGGTTGGATACGCTTGAGCTCGGTGCTGGAACTGCCCTTCCTAGTATCATGGGAGGGTTGTTGGGCGCGAAGAGAGTCGTCGTGACCGATTATCCAGCTGAACCCGTCCTCAAAACCCTCCGCACAAACGTCGCTCGTAACATCCAACCATCTCTTTCACCGTCCCCTGAAGTAACAACTCCGGCATCGTCCATCGTCGTCGAGGGCCATTCGTGGGGCGAGTTGACGGATTCCCTAAGCTCTTCCAACCAGCACGCTTTCGACCGCGTCATTGTGGCTG
Organism: Fusarium duplospermum; assembly: GCA_003946985.1. Taxonomy (NCBI): domain Eukaryota; kingdom Fungi; phylum Ascomycota; class Sordariomycetes; order Hypocreales; family Nectriaceae; genus Fusarium; species Fusarium duplospermum. The sequence continues at coordinate 103,637 of NKCI01000084.1, read as the reverse complement.
ACTGTCTCTGGATGCCCTGGCAGCACGCCAACCTTCACCGCTCCATCGCCTTCTTCCTACGGCGTACACCTGAGGCTCGTTGCTGGGTCGTCGCTGGTTTCCATACGGGCCGGGAAAAGATGCGTGGCTTTTACAGTGCCGAGGCGTTGAAGGAGGTCGGGCTCGAAGTCGAGAGGATCTGGGAGAGGGACTGCAATGGCGAAGAGAGACCGTGGGATACCGATAGGGAGGATGATGTCACCGTGAGAAAGAGGTGGCTCGTCGTCTCTTCTCTCAAGTGGATTTCAACATCGTGAGGACGGGTTGGTTCGAAATAGCGAGAGGGGCAAAAAAAAGGGGGGTTGAGAGGTCTCATTTATACCCAAGACCACGGCACAACCCCAGACGGCACTCGCAACACCCGGAACCCTCGGTATCACCCCCGTGGCGGAGCAAGACAATGCCGTACGGCATATGTTTTGCTAGCCCTGGATGATTGGTTCTCTGCCCGCTCGCACCGTCTCACTACCGCCCGCAGCATTGGGGCTGAGCATGGGCGGTCGTGAGGGGGCGTAAGATTGACCCAGAGCACAAGACGCCATGGATCGACGGAGGAGTTGGACTAAGCATAGTATATGGGCCATGTAACAAAGGCAGAAAGACGGTGTAGGATTGTACCTAGCTAGACCTGAACATGAACCGTCAATGTATCGTAGTGGAAGATTAAAAGTAAACAATCATTGCTGGACATGGCTGTTGAATGGGTTGAATATACCTCGACTGTACATAAATCCGCCAAGAAATCCTTCTCTTCCGCCCATCACATCATATCATCTATATTAAAATTGCTTTTCCGGCTCTCCGTGATTGATTCGTCAATTCGGCGCCTCAACACTTGGTCCCTTCTCCTCTATCTTGACCACAAGATCATAATTCACTCTCAAGTTCTCTGCCCCGCTGAGCGCTCTCGTAAGCATAGTCTCGCGTCTCTCGCCGACAAGACGCTTGAGTGCTCCTACCAGGAAGCCTGAAATGATATCAACCGACCAGTCATCCGGGATGAGTCCCAGGACCTCGTCGATCTCAAACCACCCACCGAAGCGTTCCAGTAGTGCACCTGTCTGTTCTACACGGTCGCTGGCATCTTCTATAGCGAGGAACTCGCGTAGTACAACGTGAAAGAGGCGGTGTTGCTCTTCGATCGAGGGTCGCTCAGCAGGAGCGGCGCCCGAGGTTCTAGCTCCGCCTCGGAGGCAGTACGAGACGGCTGTGTCGTAATCGCCAAGGTTGTGGATCAAAAGGCGAAGGGCATCATCGTGCTTCCGTTCGCGACCAGCAAGAATGATGGTCTCGGGGACAAGGAGGTCATCTGGTAGACTGGAGATGCGATCCCTGATTGCCGCAGCATCGTAGTCATGCGCATCTCCCAGAAGCTGTAGCAGCCGTAGACGGCTATGCCAAACCTCATTGTCGTCCGGGGCATTGTCCCGAAGGAAGTGGCTGTACGAAGGCTTCGGGGCTTGGAGCGCCCGATATGCCGCGTACGTTGCCCTCACAATGTCTCGGCTAACGGATGATGTCTGAAGATCCGTCACGACAACGTCGAGATAGTAGGCCATGAGGTCGTTGATGTAGGTGGTGTGCCCCTTGCCAAATACCAAATGTTCAAGGTAGTACTTGACCGCTTCTGGCGCTTCCTCCCGTAGAATCTCAACTACCTGTGCCGGCTCAAACTTGGGCGCTCGCCCCTTGTCCTCGGCAAAGACCTGAACTCCGAGCTTCGGGTTGCGGTTGGCCAACCACACACCATACTCTTGAACAAGAGCTTGGCTGCTGATCTTGGTAAGATACTCACGAACACGTTGCTCCCCATCGCGGAGTTCCTGGCCAACATCTGTCTCGCCCTCGATGATTCGTCTCCACGTAGCCAGCACATCGCTGGACATTTTGCGGCTCTGGTACAGTCGGCTTAGGACGAACAAACGGCGGTAGGACTCAAGCAGGCCCACGGCACGGTCGAAGCAGTCGACGCCCTTGTCCACCACTTCGTACAGCTCTGAACGGACAACGCCGCCTTTGCCCAGTCCCTTGGGAGAATGTTGATCAATCTCAAGCAGAACGAGTAGCAAGGCGGCATCAACTGTGTGAAACACCTCTCGCTCATCGGCAACGCTGCCAAATCCCTTTCTTTTTCGCCATGTACCGAGGTATCGTCGGAGAAAGTGCATCGTCATGGGCTCTAGAGTTCCAATGCCATCCTTAGCTGTCGCCTCGAAATCTCTGCTGCGCAAGTACGCATCCGCCGTCTTTCTCACTCCACCGCAGATCCAGATTCCACGCTGACCTTCAATGATTTCGTTCCGTATGCTGGGGATCAGCGATAATACCACTCTCGGGTCGAGGCTGCTCTCGACCAGCATCTCCTCAAGCGCCTTGATTTCTGACTCTGCAAACTTCTTGCCCTCGGGAGACTTGAGCATATTCACTAAAAGTAGGATCCCGGCCTTTTGTCGTATGTATCCCAAAGTCAGAAACTCCAATTCAGTTCGGGCTTCCTGTCCCCGGATCTGATTGAGAGCAACAAAGATAGCTCGCCTGTCCAAGTCGCATGGACTGAAAACCTTTCCTGGGCATGCTGCTTCCAGGGCAGCATCAAGTTGAATTAGCAGAGGGTTGCGAATAGCCCACCAAATTCGACTCCCACTCCAGACTGCTATCCTTGCTTCAGCTTTCGCGAGTTGCCGGGTAAATTCTTCTCCTTCTGAGTTGCGGTTTGCCTCCCACTCTTCTGGCAGTGATTCTTCATCTTGGGAATCAATGTTTCTTTCGAAAAGCTCCTTCTCCCTAGAAAGCTGTTCTATAGACAGTGCTGTCCTTGAGTCCACAGACTTGAGAGAGGCTGAAGCCGGATCGGGGGTTGACGGAGAGACAGAGAAAGGGGTGTATCTTCTCTGGCATAACCTGTCTACAATTTCTTCAAATCGAGTCTCTTCCTTGCCTGCCAGCGACCGGATGCCATATACCGCATCGTGGCCGGCTTGAGCGGCTGTGAGCCAATACCTCTGTGGATATGTCGCCGAGCCCGCATCAAGCCGCTGGATTTCGAGTCCATGGTACAGGTCGTTGTCATGTTCTTTAGTCATTGAGGCCAGGACATAGCCTTCTTCCTGTTGTGGCAAACCTGACTGTGATGAGGTCAAGTCCGTTGACGGGCTATCAACGACAATTTCCCTTGGATATCTGGCGAACTCGAGTGTTGGGCGAGTAGGGTCACCATCAAGATTGACAAACATGCCAATTCCAGGTTCCAGAGGACTAGTTCCAGTGACGATGAGAAACTCGTCTGGGGTTGGGGAGGTGATATGAGGTTTCAAGAATACTGAGCCCGGTTTGGGTCTAGGACTTGCTGGCGGGACGGGAGTGCCGGAAGGCGAAGGCGCAGCAGGTAAGGGTTTATCTAGTGACGGAAAGTTTGGTGAAGACATCCTTTCGATAGGGGGTCTAGGACTCGTCGATGGCTGCGGGGGCGTTGGGTTGCGAGCAACTGGATCCTCGCTCTCAATATCGCGTTGGTCTTGCCGGCGTATGCTTCCCAGAATTGAGCCTCCCAAACTCGTGCTCCGACTATGACCTGGTGCCTCTGATGACGGGCGACTGGCAGCAGAAGAGCTACGAAGGATCCCGCTTGATGTATCTGCGGCAATGCTCTGGGCATGTCCGATTTCACTAGGTGGGGTGGTTTCTTCGAGCGATGATATACTCATCAAGGGGATCTTGAGTTGTTGTTCCACGTCGATGAGCGCATACGATTTGGAGTCTGCCACACAAGCGATCGAGTCTCGACGCACTGACAGGGTGCTCCCTGAGAAGTCAATTTTCTATAACATGTTAACAGAGCCAATGTCAGACGCAAACCATGGAGACGCACCTTGAAAGCACGAGCATCTTCACCAACGCGAACGACCTGGATTTTGCGCATAAGAGAGAGGAGAATGGTGACTCCTGAGCTCCTTTCTGAGCTTCCATCATCAAACAAAGGTTCGTTCAAGTCGATACCACCAATCCAGCTACAGTTCTTAACCAACGTCGATCCAAAAACGGGGCTCAACTCGGGGAGGGAGTAGAAGGTGACGGTCCAGTTGCATAGGATGCATGCCTTGCCGACGCGCGGCAACAACAAGATCTGCTGAACACCGGGTCGCGAGGCTGGCGTGCCTGGAGTTTCCACATATTGGGGGCATAATCGGGAGGCTAGGATATAAACGGGTTGTCCGGACTTGTCTTTGGGGTCGGGAGGAATCTGGACGAAGTGAAGCAGTTCCGAGGCCGATGTGCCGACATACAAGTTCGAGTCTATGTGCGTTAGAATTAGCAAGAGGATGCGACAAGAACGGATAGCATCAGCACCCACCTAGGTAGTCGACGCAGTTGATCTTGATGTCGTCCTGGGAGCCATCCGCGGAGAGCGGTACCTCATCGAGTAAGGTCCGCAGAACGTAGGGTCCATCTTCGCGGGTGTTCAGCGCCAGGCTGGAAGCTGGAGGCCCGTCGCCTGGGCCATCGGATGTCATAGCGGCGGTCTTGTCGGAAGCATCATCTGAACAAAGGTGACAAACAAGCTCACGGGACTTGTTGTGTAGACAAGATGCGAGTCTAAGCTGCCCACTCTAGGCTGGCGTAAGTTGACATGAGTGGATACAGTACGTAGCTGCAGCTGCTGAGCTTCCGGAAGTGGAGTGATAAGAAGTGGCTGAACTGCAAGGCTGTGGCGGGATAAAGCGTGCCCCTGTGGCGTTGGCCTTGGCATTCTCAGCCTGACAGCTCTCTCGACCAATGAGATTTGATGACGCGCCAGCAACCTGGCCCCAAGTTCAAGGGAACACACATTCCTTCAGCTCATCACCGGAATCCCCATCTCATGGATCCAGTCTGACCACGTCAACGGCGACTCCTGACGACTAGTTACTGGAAGCACCAACTGCGACACACTCGTTCTCATAGCATCGTGGCGGTAAAGGCCATTCACTCTCTACGCCGCCCCTGACTCTCCACGACAGACAACGTCATGACGGACGCAGCCGTAGAAGCCGCTCTGGCAACTTCCAACGAAGCCCCCGCGGCTCCTACTTTCGAGGGAGAGAACAAGTTCCAGCATGCTATTTCAGCATGGAGGAGTACGACATCAGAGAGTCCTCCGCACACAATGCATGATACTAACTCAGCTGACAGCCATCGACCTTACCACCCTCGTCTCCAATCTAGACAATACGGCATCCGACATTGTAGCCTACCAGCGAGACTCGACGGTACAACGCAAAGAACTAGCGCAAAAGACCAAGGAGTTCCGTAAGCTCGATGATGCCACCAAGCTTACCGAGATCAAGGGTCTACTAAAGTGTACGATCGACACACCCTCATGATGGGACTATTCTAACTAGATGCAGCCTACCAAACCTTCATTGACCTTCTCACGAACCACTCCAAGTCGGTCAACTCAGCATTTTTGCAGACGTATACCTCGTTCTCTGACGCCCCTGATCCATATCCACTCCTCGAGGCATCGGTCGACTCGATGCTCCTCTCTGAGGACACCTTGCCAAAAATTACCGAAGAGAACCAGCGCTTGCAAGAAAGCGTCACAAATCTCACCACTCAGTTAGAGGAGACCGAGTCGAGACTACAAACCGAACGATCTGCCCGAAAGGAACTAGAGGAGAACCTCGACAGCCGAGTGAAGGAGGTCGAGTCATCATGGACCGCTGTGCTGGAGGAAAAGACAGACAACTGGGAGTCCAAGGAGAAAGCATTGGAGGACAAGCTGGAAAAGCAAGAACGATTGTTGACCGAGATGCGAGCAAGCTATGAAGTCAACCAGCGATTGGGCAAGAATGGCGATGACCAGGAGGCTCAGCGTAACCAGGTCTCAAGCGCCGAGCTTGAGATGCTTCATGCTGACCTTGATCGCACAAGCTCTCGTCTTGCCGAAGTTGAAGCACGAAATGAGCAGATGAGGCTGGAGCTGGCGCAAGCCAAGTCTTCAGTTCAATCACAGCCCGAAGCCTCCCTTGAAGATGACCCCAGCTATATGCGCATGAGATCAGAGAACCAGTCCATGATTCGCAAGCTGGAAGCTGCACGTGTGGAGAAGGAAGGTCTCAAGCGAGATCTAGATGGCAAGCTTCGATCTATCGAGAGGGAAGTGAACAAGCTAAAGGACGAAAGGGACCTTTTGAAGGCCAAGGTTCAGAAGTGGGGCGACTACGACGAAATCAAGCAGGAGCTTGAAGTTCTCAAGAGCATCGAGTTCTCCACGGGTGACGACGACGAAGTACGAGAACATCTTGAGTCAGGGGATGCTGAAGGCAACTCTCTGGAGAGGCTCCTCTTGGCTCGAAACAAGAAGCTTGGCGATGAGCTGACTGTTCTTCGTGTTTCACACAATGACCTACAAAGTCGCCTGGAGAATCTCCAAGAGGAGCTATCAAGGACGAACGCTGAGCTCGAGCGCTCTCAAAACCTCAACCAGAAGTTGGAGAGTGACCTCGAGAATCTCCAAGAGGAGGGCGCCAATGCTTTCCCGTCAGGAGCCTCTGTGGCTGGCACATATGTCACCCGAACAATCGGTCGCAAGAGCGGCAGAATTTCGCCGACCTCGTCCATTATCAGCGGCATGGACCCCCGCATGGGTGGTGAGCCAGGCGAGCGAGTATACGGAGGTGGCTCAGGCATGCTGCCCATGGTCACTGCCCAGCGCGACCGCTACAAGAAGAAGAATACGGAGCTGGAGCAAGAGCTTTCGGATACGCACCGAACAGTCTCGCAGCTGCGCCAGGAAGTCGCGGCTTTGCAAAAGGACAACCTGAACCTGTACGAAAAGACGAGATATGTGTCGACCTACAACCGAGGTGGCGGCGCAGCAACATCCTCCGCATACGGGGCAAACCCGAACCCTTCAACAGTGTCGATTGGCGAGACAGGAAACCCGGGCATCGCTCTGGATAGGTATCGCAAGGCATACGAGTCCAACATTTCTCCATTCGCGGCATTCCGCGGCAGAGAATCTGCTCGAGCGTACAGACGGATGAGTCTTCCGGAGCGGGTGGTGTACTCGCTGACGCGTATGGTTCTCGCCTCGAGAACCAGCCGAAACCTGTTCGCAGCATACTGCGTAATGCTCCACCTGCTGGTCTTCCTGTCCATGTACTGGCTCAGTTCGTCAGATGTCGACCGAGCCGCTCACCTCGAGTCTGCAGCGGCCGCGGCAGCAGCAGGTGTGGCCGGCGGTGGGCTTGGCAGCCCAATGGATGGAGCTCCCAAGGATCCTGCCAAGTAGCCGAGAGGCGAGGCCCGTTTTGGGTGTGTTTTGCGTATACTGCGTATAGGATTCAAGAAGGGAATGGGAATATATGTCTTGTAATACCACTGTAAGCCTGGAAAGGGGTTTGGTTTGATTGTAGAGTGAATGAAAACCTGGGGACTTTGTGTTATGGAATCAATGGGCTCAACCATGAAATACATGTTACCTACAAGGTGTTTGCTTGTCAAAACGAGTTCCACAGACACGTCAATCAAAGAACCAACATGTGAAGAAGGACTCGCGGCTATCTCTCGACCTTCCACTACAGATGCAAGTCATGATGGGACGGAAGCTTGGCTCTAGGGTGCCCGAATAACCCGTCCCAATCAGAGGCGTAATTGGACGCGCGGGTCCTAGTTCGATGCTATTTTCTGCAGCCGCTGGCCGCTTCTCGCGGCCCGTCAAAGAGGCGCATGACAAGACCCGCGGTGTCCAATCACAGCATGACAGACGGGCGGCAAGATGAACAAGGACCCTGGAGTCCATATTTGGACGTTTTAGACCTTTTTCTTGTTCGTTGCCGCGGAGAAACTTTGTTTCTCGTCTCGGCGAAGCTTGGCTTCTTGATCGGTTGGTTCGCGGGTGTGCGCCGAGATATCTTGGGATCTCTGATCCGGGTCTTGGCCGATAGGTTAAGACGGGCGGTACGAGAGATTAGAGGGTAAGCGAGGGAAGTCTGGGACGTTTTTAGAATGTACAATTGAGCAGAGTAAGAGTCGTTTACACCTGGACCTGGTCAAGTAAACCCAGCAGCGTAACAATTAGTGTAAATGCCTCAATGGCTTATGAGCAGATGCTTATGAGCAGATGCTTACGGTCTCTTCCATTAATGGACCCTTTTTGTTTAACGAGGACCCAGATCCCACATGGCAACGACCGAAACAACCTGCGCACGCATACAACTCTCTTCCTGGCAGCGGCCATCCATAAACGCCCATGCATATGCCGGCGCCCGAGACAGGCGCTTAAATCTCCCCCATGCCACCAATCACAACCCAGCATACCCCTACCGTCTCGTCGATCATTGGACATTTGCTCGTCCATCTGCCTTCTCAATCACAGAGAGCAAGCGAAGGGGGGGGCTGGTGTTGTTCTCGCAGACGCAAAACCCGTAAATTGGGTGTGTCGGCGTCATTACACCAATCAATGTTTGCGTTTCTACATGCTGCGGACCAAGTTTGCCGCCGAACTTAAGCAGACGAAAAGAGAACGCGTATGACAAGGGCTTGCTTGATGGAGGGGGAGAGGTTGGTTATAATAAGAGACGGTTCGTCTTCCGCCCCGTCTTCTTGTTGAAAAGTGAAGAGGCAGGAAAAGACAATCCAAATCTCAATAGTAGACTTTTCGGGACGCTGGGCGTTCTTTTTCCTTTTATTTTTTCTTCTGTGTTTCCTTATTTCCTTGAGTATTCGAATATTCGTGTTTACTGCTATTACTACGCCCCCAGTCGAACAACAACCTTTCGTGTATTTGGACGCTCTGCTTCCTGTTCTCGAGTTACGACGATATCGAAACATCCTCGAAACCAATCACCCCGATTATCCTTAGCCCGCACGACTTCAAGATGCAATTGCCAACATTGCTCGTATCTGCCCTGGTGGCGATTGTTTCTGCGGCGCCCACATACCCCGAAGTCAAGGCAAAGGATGCCCGTTCGGCCATCGACTCGCTAGGCTCCTTGTCCGAATACTTCAACTCCCTGGCATACAAAGTCAAGGCGGCCAAGGTTTCTGGAGAAGTTCCCGTCTGCGACCTGTCACAAGCCAAGATGCCTTTGAGTATGTCTAACTTTCAGTCCTGTCCCCGGAAGCTCAAGTACTAACATGTGGTCAAAGACGGAGCACTGGCCGATCCCGCCAAAGGTCTCACCCTCAAGCATGTTGCTGTTGGTCGCGGCACTCAGAATTATACCTGCGACCCCAAGGAACCCTCGGTCGCCCCCAAGGCCACCGGTGCCGTGGCTACCTTGTTCAACGCCAGCTGTGTCGCGGCCCTATACCCTGACCTCCTCGAGCGCATCCCTGGCATGGCCGTCCACTTCCCCCTGACGAATGCATCCAGGCTCGGTCCCGCTGAGCTGCCCGTGTCGGGCCACCACTACTTCACCGCCGACGGAGTGCCCTTCTTCGACATCCGCACACCGAGCCAGGACATCGGCGAGGCTCCCTGCTCGAAGAACGACTCAGCTCCCGCACCGTCGACTGCCTCGGTGGGACAGAAGGGAGAGGCCGCCGTGCCTTGGCTCAAGCTCGACACCGTTGAGGGCGCCACCCACAACATCAAGCAGGTGTACCGTCTCACAACGGCTGGCGGTAGCCCTCCTGCTACCTGTGAAGGAATGAAGGCGCAGTTCCAGGTTGAATATTCGACAGTGTAAGTGAACCCCTTTGTTGAGTGATACCAAGATTGAGAACTGACATGTCGATCAGATACTGGTTCTGGGCTGGCGACATTGAAGAGGATGAAGAGTAAGGACAAAGGAGGGATTGAAAGGGAAGCAAGTCACGATCTGGTCGGCGTTGTTGGAGGATGAAAGCAAAGCTCATGATACACGTAGTAGTATGGTTCGTCACGTAATATCCCCATCATGTTGTTGTTAGCGCTCTGTATCCGTACTGTAGGTTCATTAATTCGACCTTTGTCCCGTGCCTACCTACCTTTACGACTGTTGCCATTGAAGTCGTGTCATGTCTTGCCATAGATCAGGTCCTCAAGTGCGGATCCTCGGCATAGTCGCATCAACCCTTGATCCCATCAAACATCACCTCACCGACGCCCGCAACACCCCGAGCTTCTCCGCGTCTTCGGGGGTCCCGTTCCCCCACGGGGACACAGGGCTGGCCCCGGCAGGAGATCCTTGGAGTCCCAGATGCCCGTAGCACTCGCTTATTCTGGGACTGGGGAAACGGAGATGGGCAGCTGCTTGTCATGAGAAGCGGTGATGAATGGAAGGATGTTGAGATCTGGGATGAAATCTGTGCGTGCCACCTTGTGTCGTGGGGTTGGTTGTCTTTGTCGAATGTTGAATTTCAGGTTTCTTTCAGCTGGAAATAAACGAAAATCTTTCAGGACCGTCCCCACTACCTTCTAGGCTCTCCAGCGCTGACTCCCACTGAAGCTAGGGTCATGCCACTCACCGTGACTGCTTACATTTAGCACGCCCTGCAGACACCGAAGAGGTACTTAGACTCCCGCCGTAACGCAGGTGCCACGGAAGTACACTTGCGAGACGGAACATGACCGTACGTACCTGCCTTTCCCCCGCGCAACCTTCCCTCGATTCGCTCTCCGTCTTTTGGTCCCAACTTGAAGCGTGGGCCTTCTCCAAACTCAACCTTAGCCATCTCCAACATCCATCCATCGACCGCTGCACTGCACCGCAGCCCGCACGCATCATTTTACCCCCCCGTTGGATCCTCCTTCTTGTCACGTCGGAGCCGCAATCAGACAACGACTAATATCACGTCGCCCAATTAGACCCGACGCTCACGCTAAGAGCAGCAGCAGCAGGAGGACGCTACCAAGCAGTGGGAGACGCGGGTCTCCCGTCTCTGCTCTGTCCTGTCCCCGTCTCCGTCCCGTTCCCCGCCGTCCGCGAACCTGTTTCTACCCTCTGTTTCTGCTTCCCCAGAGGTCGCCACAACTCGCCGCGTCGACCCGATCTAACCCGCCCATTCATCCTGCATCACTCTGCAGCCTGGCTACTGTAACTTCCGGGCTTCGCGACCAACCTCTCTACGACTTTTTTCAGATCAATTTTCTACGAATCATCTCCTTGTCAAATCAGCTTAATTAGACTTTGAGCCTCTTCTCATATACCCGTCGACTATCTTAACTCGGCGACTTCTTCCCCGCCCCGCCGCTGTTCCCTTGGATCGATAACTCACCAACTCCGTCCGACCGAACGAATGCCTACGAACTGAACCAGTCAGCTGCGCTGCCGCATTGTTGAATCGTCACTTCTCAACACAAACTCAGTTTCCCTGCCATAGTCATGTCCGATATGATGATGGTCGATTCCGCCGGCCTGGCTGACCCGCCCGACTTTGAGGCGGATCAACGGACGCCAAACACGGCGCCGCCATCCTGCGACGACGACGCTTCCATAAACGCTGATGCCTCTGACCTTCAAGGTTGGCCCTACGACGCTCCCTCAATTGTCTGGCCTAGCGACCGGCTGCCCGTCGAAATATTCGAGCTCATCACCACCCATCTCACCAGGTACGAGGTCAGAAGCCTGCGACTGGTATGCAGGGAATTCGAAGCCAAGGTGTCGGCGCAGTATTTCCGAAATGTCGTTGTACCTTTCAAGTCGGAGCTCTACAGTACCCTGGGCCATGATAGAAACGGCGTCCTCAACCGCACGTCGTCAGCTCTGCTTTCTAATGGCATGCGGATCTTTGAATCTTTTGGTCCTCACATCTGGCGCTTTGCTCTGTCACTCGAGCTTGACGAAGATGCCTTGGCTTACCCGCCTATAAAGCCTACACAAGAAGCCATCCCGGCCTTCTGGGGCTTGTATCGTTGGCCACATACCACGTATCACCGGTATTCAAACCTAGAGGGACTCGAACAAACCGCCGATGAAACTGGGGCTATGAAGGAGGCTCTCAAATGCTTGTCCAAGGTCAGAAATCTCGGACTTTGCTGCGACGCCGGTCTCGGTTTTCTCTCAGGGCCCGATCACATTGCTCGCAACGCAACCACTCTTCATCCCGTCTTTGCAACTCAAAACTGGCGCCGCGCGGGTTCGGAGCCGGATCAACGGAAGCGTCCCATCGTCAACGTGGGTGAGGTGACTGAGCTTGTCAAAGCCATGAAAAAGCCAGTCTTTGAAAACCCAATCAGCTTTAAGAAAACTGTTTTACAGAAGATGGTCACGGACGCTGGGTTCAGAGGCGCACAGATTAACGAGGCGGTGCGCATGATCCTGGAGACAGAGGACACCAACCTGGCCGCGATTGATTTCGACGAGAGAGCGTCGATGCTCAATAGCTTTGAGGGACGACGGTCATTCTCGCCTAACAGGCTCATGGCTGCTGATTTTGAGCCCTCCTCAGACACTACGAAATACCCACTGATCCCCTCCAGCCTGACGACGGCGCAGAAGGAGATGCTCCTTGAACTCGAGTGGGCACACCGAGCCATGATTCAATCCTACGTTATTGGCTTGATTGACAATGCTCGCGACGGTTGCTTCCAGAACCTGACAACTCTTACAATTGCCAAGATCCCCAGCAGTCATGTGTACATTTTCAACCGTCATGACCTCTGGCAAAACCTCCCAACCCTCAATAACGTCTCATTGGGAGTGATTGCCGATTGGCGACGAGTCTCCAAACCGGCTCCTGGTTGCGTCGAGGACAGGCCTGTTTCCCCTGTCGAGGCCGTCGAGAAGGTGTACCAGCTCCTCAACACCTACGTCGGAGCTCAGCAGAACATCGAGAGTCTTCACTTTGAATGGATTTGCGGTGGAGAGTTTGCGCCTGGAACATACCAGCGAAACCACTACATTCTCCCGGCCCCTTTCCTTCCAATGACATATCTCATGGGTGCGACGGACAGCCCCAAGACTCACGGAGATTCTATTCTGAGCCTTCCCTTTGTCAAGCACTTGTCGCTCAAGAACTGCTGGTCATCTCCACATGTGCTTCTGCATCTGCTACGCTTCATGGCCCTCTCCTCACTTGAGAAGCTAGAGCTCGAGTCAGTGTCGCTCTCGGGTCCTCCTACAAATCAGACCCAAGCTCCCCTACTTCAAGGTGGAATCGGTCCAAACCCGAACGCCGCAAACTTGCTAAATCTATTCCAACAAGTACATCAACTGCCTCCCGACCAGCCAATGCTGCCACCACCCCAGCAACAGCCGCCGCCGCCGCAACAAAACCCACCACAGCCACCTTTGGCTGACCTTGTGCCTCCAGCAGGAGGGCAGTGGGCTGCAAACATGATTCAAAACATGCAGCCTCTCGTACAGCCACTGCAGCAAGATGACCAGCAAGATGATCAACAAGATGCACAGCAAATACCCCCACTCAACTTGCTGAACCAACTCAACACCTTGATCCCAGACTCGATGCCCGCACCAATGGAGACACTCCACCAGCCCGAGTGGCTGTCTTGGGCAGGTATCATTGAGCATTTCTCTCCCGGCATCAAGATTCGCAATATCCTAGCAGATCAGGCGGCCTCAGCTGGTGCGACAAATGAAGACTCGTGGTTCGATGAGCTGATTCACTTAGATCAATACCTGCCATGGGCAAGTGCCCTCCAGTTTGATGAGTTGGTGTATTCCCTGAAGTGCCTCTCATTCAAGTCGTGTGGCTACGTCTCGGTCGATGCCCCCTTTCTTAACACGAGAGGCATTCTTCCTCATGGCGCACAGGGACTTGGTGGCAACGCCAACCCCCACAACCAAGACCTAACTTCTCTCATGCAACGATGTCGCGACAAGATGCTCGGTCGTATTTCGCCACACATCTCAAGCCGCGAGCTGTTCCAACTCATCAACGCATTTGGTATGGACATCGGCTGGGAGAATGTCTATGATAACAAGATGATCTCTGATGCTGTGGCTGACGGCGTCGAAAGCCCCGGGAGAGGCCGTTTCTCGGGGACAATCGATGCGGATTATGCGGAAGTTCGAGGTCCAACCGGGCACTTGAGCAACATTTCCAACATGGAAGGTTTGGGCTCGTTCTCATAGGACGAGGATGAAGATATGGCTTACACGGAGGAAGAAGAAGAAGAAGAAGAAGATGAAGATGAAGACGAAGACATGACTAACACGGAGGGCTAAGGTGCGGCCCATGTTGAGGACGCAGACATGGACGTTGAGAGTGATTCTGAGGATGAACAGCAATTTGATGACGGAGTTGCTTTTAATAATCCTCCTTTTGTTTGGCAAAGGAACGGTTTGAGGACATGATATTGGGTAAAACAGGACTGTACAGCCTCGCAATGGACACGCGAATGATGATGGATGGATGAGTTTGGGTTGGGTTGGGTTTACAGGGATTACGATACCGGCTCAGGAGAGCCCATGTTTACATGTGTATGTCGATTGTTGTTGGACAACATTGATGTTGGAGTACAGTAAAGGCTCGCGCTGAATAGCTTACATAGATGGTCTTGTAGCCTTGAGCACAAGACGATGTGAAATGCATGATCTTATGACTTTTTAACAGCGATTGTGGATTATGACACTATCAGAACTTGTCCAACATTAACGACTTCAACCAAGGGAATATGCCTTGAGAGAGCCGATCTTGCAGGAGTCCTTGTTGGGGATTGGGCGAGGGGGTATCGTCAACCATGGACAGGCTCATCTGTGTCATCCCAAACGTGGGCTGTAGTTGAAGAGAAGCCACTCTTACTCACAGTCAGTGGTCCCTCACATTCACATCACACACCACAAGATTCATGAGGACTTGATTGATTTTATTTCGTCAAGAAAGCCTTGCGAATTTTTGCATGCGTTTCCCTTTAAAAGCCATGCTCACCGTAGCCTGCCATACACCAGGAGATGAAAAGCCACGAACCGCCCCCGCAAAAACCCTTAAAACATTGTGGAGTGCTTTGTGTTGTGCCTTGTTCACGTCACATAGAGGTTTCCCTCCCCGAAATAACCAGTCTCGACCAGCGCTTAACAATTTTTGTCTATTGAGAGTCTCCAAGAGGAAGAAGGACTCTCTACTTAAGCGGCGGTGATGGCCTTGCGGAGACGGGCACCGCGCTGTCGCGAGCTGAGGTGCTGGTCACGCTCGGCGACGGCATCAGACTTCTGGACGACCTCCTCAGCCTCGGTGAGGATGAGCTCGATGTGGCAGGGGTTGGACATGTAGGGGTTGATCTGTCTTGGGGTCAGTATTTTGACGAAATGTATCATCCAGGGTCGAGGTTTAACATACACGACCGTGGGCACGGTACGTCCGTCGTCGCTGCTTGGGGGCCTGGTTGACCTGGATGTGCTTGACAATCAGGGCACCGGTGTCGAGACCCTTGGCATCAGCGTTGGACTCGGCGTTCTTGAGGAGGCCGAGGAGGAACTCGGCGGACTTGACGGGCCATCGAGCCTTGGAGACACCGAACTGCTTTCCTGTTGGGAAAATCCATCAGCATTCTTATTCCCAACGTAATAACCGAAATATGTGATCCCCATCATTCACACACAATCTCTCCCATCTCCCCCATCTCCAAAAGTGTTTCGCATGCGGGGGGAAAATCTCGAGGGTCGTACCTTGGGCGGTTCGGCCAGTGCTGCCGGCATATCGTCGCATGGGGACGGCCTCCTTGTGCTCCTTAACGTTCTCGAGGAAAGCAACAGCGCGCTGAAGCTTCCAGCCGTTGATGGCCTGGGCGGTCTCGCGAGTGTTCTTGAAGGACACTCGGAGGTAGGCACCGCGGGCGCGGGCCGACTTCGAGGACTGAATCTCGGTGGCAGCGTATCGAACCTGTGTGCGGAAAAAGAGAAGCCAAGTCAGCCGTGACATGTTCCAAAATCTCCCATCGCGAGAAAAAGGGCACACAGCACAAAAAGCCACTCCCGACGACGTCGTCGGAAAATGACAATTCGCGCCGACACGCCAACGTATTCCTCCTCTTTTCTATTCATCGCGATCGACTGGGGGAGGGCGCATTGGTACTCACCATCTCGGCGACTTGGGTGGTGAGTGACGGTTATCGACGACGACGTGGGTTCGGGCGGGCTGAAGTTGAGAAATTCTGAACTTTTGCCCTAACAGGTTGGGAGGGACCACAAACTCGCTTACTCAATTTGGGTGGTGAGAGGTCTTAGGGTTTGGCTGCCCTGCTGGTGTGAGGTGCGGGAAAAGGCGTAGTAAATCGTAAGAAAATCGCAAAAATTCGGGAATAGTCTATAAAGACTATCAAGACTGTTGTTGATGTTCAACAAGAGTTTGGAATGCTTTTAACTCATTATGTGTCGTGCACGAAAGGAATATCAAATTCATACCGATGTGCACTAGATCACCTGATTCTCTCATCCGTCTGCACGTGATTTCCACCTTCGCGCCTTGCCTCGTCCGTCCCATCCCCGGAGCCACTTTTTCGGAACCGGAGAAACTTGCTGCAACAAAGTGGATCTAAGCTTCAAGAGCTTCAAAAAATTCTTTCTCGACAAGTCCCCCAAACGCCCAGTGTTCCCCCAGGCAAGGCTACACAAAAGACAAGATTGGACTCTGTTCCACGTCCCGCCTTCTCTCGACGATCTCGCCTCGCTTGGATTCCTCCTCGATCTCGACTCTCTGTCGTCCCTAGTTTCTTCAGTCCCTTTCAATTCCTCTTCCCAAGGGAAAAAACTTCCAAATCAATCCGATATCATGGCACCTTTCACCCCTCGAGGAGGCGCCCGTGGTGGCCGTGGCGGCGCTCGCGGCGGAGGCCGTGGTGGTTTCGGTGGTGGTGATCGCGGCGGCTTCGGTGGCCGTGGTGGTGCGCGAGGTGGTCGTGGTAAGAAGAATTGCGCTGTCGCGCGTCGTTGTCCTGTTCTGAATCTTGAGACTGACTGTTCGCAAAAGGTGGTGGCCGTGGTGCTCCCCGTGGCGGTCCCCGCGGTGGTGCTCGAGGTATGAATGACTCCTACTGTCTACTCTCTTGAATAGAAACTGACAATCTGAAAAGGTGGTCGTGGCGGTGGTCGCGGCGGCTTCGGTGGCAAGCCTGGCCAGAAGGGCGGTGCCAAGGTCATTGTTGTACGTTGACGCGATCCTGGCCTTGAAAGTTTTGCGATCTCTAACACTCTTATCTAGGAGCCTCACCGCCACCCCGGTGTGTTCGTCGTCCGCGGCGGCAAGGAGGACGGTCTTGCGACTCGCAACCTGACCCCTGGCGAGTCCGTCTACGGCGAGAAGCGCATCTCTGTCGACGAGACGGTCCAGAACGACGACGGTACCACCACCACCACCAAGATCGAGTACCGCATGTGGAACCCCTTCCGAAGCAAGCTTTGCGCTGCCATCGCTGGTGGTGCCGATGAGATCTACATCAAGCCCGGCTCCCGCGTCCTCTACCTCGGTGGTGCCTCTGGTACCTCCGTGTCCCACGTCGCCGACCTTGTCGGTCCCACCGGCTACGTCTACGCCGTCGAGTTCTCTTCGCGATCCGGCCGTGATCTCATCACCATGGCTTCCAAGCGACCCAACGTTGTCCCCATTGTCGAGGACGCCCGTCAGCCTGCCCGCTACCGCATGATTGTCCCCATGGTCGATGTCATCTTTGCCGATGTTGCCCAGCCCGACCAGGCCCGTATCGTCGCCATGAACGCCAACTGGTTCCTCAAGGTTGGCGGTGGTGTCCTCATCTCCATCAAGGCCAACTGTATCGACAGCACTGCTCCTGCCGCCGAGGTGTTTGCCAGCGAGGTCCAGAAGATGCGAGCGGAGTCCATCAAGCCCAAGTTCCAGCTCACCCTGGGTAAGTTCCTTGTCACAGATGACAGTAAATGAATCTCAGCTAACATATGTCTCCAGAACCCTTCGAGCGTGACCATTGTTTGGTTGCCGGCGAGTACCAGCGCTACAAGTCCTAAATGACCATTAGCGGCTACGGAGTTTTCGCTTGGAATCAAGATGAGAAGAGATGGTCTGCTTTGTCATGCGGTGTTTCCCAGGTTTCTCACGATCCCCGGTAGACATTTCTTGTGCGTCTTCAGCTTGCATCAGGGAAAAATGGTTGACGGCTTTTCTTCAACAAACGGCGAGGGGCGTTCCGGGTGGGTTGGATCTGTATACATATCAAATGTTGTCCCAAATCATTTTTTTGGTGTCACGGCGGCTCCAAGAAATCTATAAACATTGATCTCAAACAACAATACCTAGTCAAGCATCACCAACACCAACACCACCCCGGGGGACGACGTCCTTGATTGAGCGATCGGAGACGAATATGGCAAGGGATC
Source organism: Fusarium duplospermum (assembly GCA_003946985.1). NCBI lineage: Eukaryota > Fungi > Ascomycota > Sordariomycetes > Hypocreales > Nectriaceae > Fusarium > Fusarium duplospermum. The sequence goes on along the minus strand of NKCI01000084.1, from coordinate 85,383 downwards.
AGACGATGGATGGTTGCTTAGGTGGCCAAGCAAGCAGTCTGTCTGCCCGGCCTACGACTTCATGATACCCCATACGATGGCCACGCCTGGCGTCCCTGTGTTGTGTCTTGTTTATAGAGGATAGTTTAGGAATTCAATTTGTAATGTTTTGACATGTTTACTTTCAAGTAGAATGACAGCGAGTGAATTGGTTATGAGTGGTTGTTAGAACCATCTAAGCTTATTTGTTCACATAATGTATTCATCTATCATCGTGATGTTTAATCTATCTACAACAAGAGGGTATATACTTATATCGTCAAGGTCTATTCCATTCCCCTCATACTACCAGTGACCGGCGTCGAAACTCGAGCTCCGCATCTGGAGAAGGCGCCTTGGTCATGACCATCGCCATGGGCATCGGGCGATCCTCGCCCTTCTTGAGACGAATGTCGTAGTTGATGAGCAAATGTGCCAGCACAAGTTTGATCTCATTGCCAGCAAAGAAACGCCCGGGACAAGCATGCTTTCCTGCGCCAAAGTTGATGTTTGTGTCGTTGAGGGATGTGAATTGCCATCGGTTGCTGGCTTCGTCTGACTCCTTGCGGAGGTTGTAAAAGCGCATGGCATCGAAGCGTTCGGGGTCGGGGAAGTATCGCTCATCTACCGAGATGCCCGCTTGAGGGGCGAGCACCTTGGTCCCAGGGGGAAGCTGGGTGCCGTCGGAGAGTGAGATTGGTTTCATAACTTTTCGGATGAAGGATGCTGAGTTTGGTTAGCTAAGCGGCAATATGAAGCAAAACTTGAAACTCACTGATGTTTCCACGAAGGCGCTGAACTTCCCTCATGAAACTGTCCATCTTCTTCAGCTTGGCCATGTTCTCCTTTTTCTCCCACCCCTTCTCCACTTCTAGAATACGATATGCTTCTTCGCGTAGCTCCTCTTGCACCTCGGGGTATGCTGCCAAGTCGCAGAGGCATTCGCAGAGCAGATTGTTTGTCGAATGGATGGATGCCGCAGCAAGAATTAACTGCAATTCGGCCTGGACCGTAACGTCGGCCTTCTCATCCTCGGGCAGTCCTTCGATGAGCCACTGGATCATATCGTCTGGGGCATCCTCACATCCAGGCATGTCCATGTCTCGTAGTCGTTCCTCGAGGATGGGCAGGAGCATTTCTTTGGCCGTCTTGATATCGTTGCGAATCTGGCCCAGCTCCGAAACGAAATGTTGGCCGATAGGTCGAGCCCATTCGGGGAAGAGCTGAAGCTTGACGCAGGCCGTGAAGACGTGAATAGCAAAGTTGATGGTAGTGTTCATCCACTTCTCATCCCGACTGATGGAGGGCCCGACAAAGGCTCTGCCACTCATGCGGGCGACAGCACGGAGGCCAAAGGGCTGCCATTTCACTGGCGTCCAGTCCTCGCAAGCTGGGAACTCAGTGGCAAGAATATATTCCAACTCCTGCTTCAACTGAGGCATGACACGGGTGAGATTCTGCGTCAGCTTCGTCCGCACTAGCAGCGCGAGCATGTCGCCATTGTGACCAGGCGTGAACTTGGTGTACTTGGTTTGGAGAGCCTGTTGGAGGGTTAGTAATTATAATGACATGATTTCATGGGGTAGATATTACATCTGATACAGCTTCGGTGGCACTCAGGACATCCTCTGGTAGCACCTTGAGTTCACCAACGAGCCGCGCTGGTACCAGTACTTGTACTCCCTCGGTAGCCTTGATCTGGTATACTCGATCGCGAAACTAACACAGTATAAGCACGTGTGGTGTAACGTCATACTCATTTCCAATCAACCTTTGTGTAACTGTCCTTGATCAACGTCTCGGCATCAAAGATCCATTTCGTCTTGGGGGCTTTGTAGAAGGGGAACTCTAGTTCCGAGGGTTTTCTTCTTAACCGTATCAACCATACGGCTAGGAGGACGATGGCAATAGTAAGGTAATAGCTAGCACGCTTCCCTCCATTGTCAACTTGAGGTAATTGGACATCGACGCTTATAGGTGAAGCGAGGAGGCTGGATACGTTTTCCATGACGGTCGACGACATGGAGGAGAATCGGGTGGTGATGGATTAAAAAAGAAGGTCGGATCCGTGAAAATCAAAGACCCTTCAGAGATTTGGCGTTTTCTAGATTGACAAGGAAATCTGTGGTCGTAGCGGGTTATAAGTCGTCTCCGACAACAGGGCCGTGTCGTGTCTCTGCAGCGTCAGGAAAGGACCCTAGTGAAACCCAATGATTCGTCAAGGATCGACCGGTTCGGCGAGACTCGTGGCTAATAACACAGCACGAGACAGAAAAATACCCGATCCCAATCGGGAAGAAGGATCAAGTTATGGAGGGCAGGGCTGAAATAGTAGAGGTAGAGGAACTACACCAAGCCGTACAGATGACCTCAAGTTACATCACGGGAGCCATCGAGAGCGCGAGGGAGGGACGGCCGGCTTTTTGAGACCAACCTGTAGAAGGCTTCGATGCTCCGGAGCACGCTCCATGCTGACGGAGGATCTGTTGGAAGTCCGTCTGTGTTGTGCCGTCTGAAACAAATTGGTTCCCAGAAGAGCGCTCGGGATGTGCCACCTCCGGATCTTAGCCTGCCGCTGGGGTACAGGTAGCGTGTGAACGTGGTACCATGGCGTACAAAGTACATGCAGGACTGCCCGCCCTATTTACGGCGATCATGGTTGCCGATGGAATGGAAGATGGGATTGATGGGCAGTTATCTTGACGAGATGCGTTAGACGGGTTGAGAAAAGGCCATGCATTTCGTCAGACGGAAGGCGATCTGCTTACACATCGGCACCTGCCCTGGCATCACCAAGTGCTGTTTTCAGAGGAAGGAGCGACCGTCCAAGGACGAAACTTCACCAAATGCATCTCGAAAACAACCAGAATGGTCCAAGAAACACCTACAGACGCCTCACCGATCTCATTATGCACAGACTGGTCGAGATGCCGGCAGCATGGCAATCCTTCAGCGAAAATCCATATTTTGTGCCAATCGCAAATTCCTCCAGCTACTCTCTAGTCTCTCGGAAGTCAGGTCTTCCACTCACTAGCGCGGTTGTCCAGCAGCGGAACCATTGTCTTCCGTCAGAGGTCTGCGCGTCTGGGACATTTGGATCTGCCCTGCGACCAACGACAGGCCGCACAGCTCCTGATTACCACCTCTGACCCCTCAGCTTGTGGGCTTGTGCGCCTCAACGCTGCAGCCAGCCATTCGGTTGGCTCTCCTCCTTGAACCCCTCGGCAGTGCGGCAGCCCCAAGCCTCAGACTTGAGACTCGATCCAGCTCCCTGCAGGATCCGTTGCGACGCACGAGCGCAGCAAGTTTGTGGCGCCCATTGACGGCAATCACTCCTGGATGACCCTTCAAGAACTTGCCGTCATCAGCAGTTGATGCTACTCTTCGAGAGTCGGTGGCATTTACATCATGCTACCCACCGACATAGGCCAACGTCACCAGATGGCAATCGTCCAATCCAATATTTCATTCAACATGAAAACTCTGCCCTGGTTACAATCACCGCTCGAGTTTTTCCACTTCTTCGTCGGGCCACCATCACGAGAGGTGTGGTTGATTGACCTCATCACACGTATGCTTTACGATACATAGGCTCCGATGCCTTGTGATGATCAAGCGCAGATTGTCGACAAGTTTTTCAGGGCGGCAATGCGAGGCCTCAAATTCTAACCATGGATGAAGTCCTAGAATCAAAGGACAGACATGGTCAGTTCTGATCACTTGCCTTGCTCGGCTGCTTTCCTGCCAGTTCTTGTATCGGGTGATCAACGAGTCTGGACTTACCAAGTCCAAACGCAAGCTACAGAGAGCCCCAAATCAAGTTACACAAGCCAGGCGAGCAACACTGAACTGGTTCGCCCGCTTGGCATAACTGTTCCACGATCCGATCCGTTCTCATCCCGCTGTACCCCCACACGGTTCCTGGCACATCTGCAGTTTCAACCCAAAGCAATCCCCAGACACCAATCACATCTGTCAATGCTTACCCCAGACGCCCGTTGTCGAAAAAGTTTTCACATCATGCTTGGGGAACCCTGCTGTTAAAGATCCTTTGAGCCTCCTCTTTGGCTGACTTGAGTTCATAATCACCCGTGTGTGTGCCTTGCCAGGCAATGGGGCCACCTCAAGAAAGGCAACCAACCCAACGTGTGTCGACTGCAAGGCCAGTCGGGCGATGCTTGGCTGCGTTGTGAGGATGATCGGCGCAGGACAAAACGAGAGGGAACCAGCTGCAGAGTGCAAAATTTTCTCTCCCTCTCCTTCAGGGGGTTATCATGATCGAGGTGGCTGTTATCGTTGCCTGACTGTTGAGGATGGCGGGTTTATATGTGAGAGTATGCACCTCTGCATGTGTCTTGCCAACTCCATTGCCATTACTCTGCTGTATCGTATCCTCACAACGTCACTTAACTTGCACATTCCTTATCCAAAATTCTGAAAATGTCAGATTTCCAGGGGCTCGGTGCCAAGTTCGAAGAACCAGATGCCCAGGGCTTCCAGAGCTCTGTGACTGGTAGCACTTCAAGTCCAAGTCCATTTGTGGTAAGCCTGTGAGCATCTGTATCGTCTCGCCTCTCACTCGAGCAGCAGGCTTCCGATGCATCTTCGCATACCTCGCTATCCCTCACTTCCAACGTCTGTCTTCCCGCTCCCACGACTCACGATACGACAAGGTCGCAGCATCACATGGACCACCTTGAACGCTTTGTTCAAGATCTCCAATCGGTAATGGCGACTTTGTTTCCAAGAAAAGTAGATTACTTACATGTATCAGTCTGCCAAGAGGGCCTTTCCCAACTCTGCATATTCTCGATACAAGGAGGTCGAGGTGCTGTTGATTCGATGGGAAGAGGACGAACTTGAGGTCGAATGGGAACTCAACGAGTTACACAAGGTCTTCCGTGACCTTTATGGGTTTTCGACTGAGCAATTTCTCATCCCAAGTCAAAACTCCCACCGGAAACTCAACCTCAAGGCTCTGAGATTCGTCGAAGAGCACGAGAATGAAGACACTCTTCTGATCGTGTACTACGGCGGACACGGAGTTATCAACAAAGCAAGGCAATCAACTTGGTCTTGGTATGAGCAATATCCGTCGTGAGTAGCAAGGGCTAACAGGTGCATAGCAAGCGGGACAAGACTTATGCAACGGTAGAATGGTCTGCCATCCAGACCTTGTTCGAAATGGCAAAGTGCGACGTTCTCCTGCTCCTCGACTGCTGTGCTGGTGCCAGTGCGGCTCCGCTTACTGAACGGCCGACCAACATCAAGGAAACAATCGCAGCCTGTGGATTCGAAACATGGACACCACGCCCCGGGCGCAATCATTCACTCATACATTGATTGAAGTGATGAAGGAGTGGGCCTCGCAGCTCCCTTTCTCCGCCGCCATGCTGCATAGTGAGATCCTAACTCGACTCAAGCATGCGCCGCCTCACCGGTCATCTCAGGGAGCATTGGTTGAGTCGAGGAAAACACCAGCTTACATCGTCTCAACGCCTGACCCACATACAGCCTCCATCACCTTGGGCCGCATGTTTGAAGAAGAGTCTTATTCTCTATCATCGTCTCGAGCCGCACCCGGATCCATTCCCGGAAACCTCTCAGAGAAGGTCCAGTCAGACAGCTACGTCTCAAGTGAGGACCGCATCCAAGCCCTAATGGCGGTGGACGATAAGGGACAGAGAACAGCTCCACATGTTCTTCTGACAGTTGCGCTGGAGGAGGACCAGGTACTCGATGCCGCAAGCTGCGGCCGATGGCTGAAGCAGTTTCCACTTTTGGCAAAGTACGTGAGTGTTGAGGGCGTATATCGCAGTTACTCAACACTTCTGCTGCTGTCTGTGCCCGTCGTTTTGTGGGACTTGCTACCAGATCATCCAGCAACGCAATTTGTGGGATACGTCAAGTCCCGCAACCTCGTGCCGAGGGAGGTGATGCCGGGTCGGGCAGCTACGCCAATCCCCATTACTAAACACTCGGCTCGAGACCAGGCAGTCGATCCCTTTGATTGCGTTTCTCCGCTGAAATCGACCTCGGGATTGAGCAGCCTTGATTCCGGATACGACTCGAGTATTCCGCGGCCAGCAACGCTGGCAGCATTGAGACGCACCCGGCAAACAACGGATGGCATGGTTGGTTCTCTGGCTAGCCAGGTACTAGCGGGCAACAGACGAAACAAGTTGTCATCAACGGAACTTCTAGGCCCGGATCGACCAACCTCGGTGCCGGCCAACACGCGTTCGGGTTTGCAGCAGGGGCTCATGTCGACCAGCCAAAGACCAAAGCGTCTGATTGTGTCTGTTAAGGAAGCAGATTTTGATGACGACAAACTAGGCGTGACCTGCGTGCTTTGTTATGGGCACAATGTCCAGCGAAGCCAGTTTGTGAGGAGAGCGACGCCAAAGCCGATATGGTGAGTCAATTAAGTTGAGGATGTCGAGTTGCTCGGATGGTGGAGGTCCCCGGTTCTGTATTGTCATTTCTGCTGGATCGGACTGGAGCCGGCTGCCCTACCACCCTGGCTCTTCTGGAAGATTGAATGGCACATGGTTACTAATGTTGGTCTAGGAACGAAGAGTTCCGCTTTGAAGTGCACAATTCACCAATGTTCTATCACATGAGGCTCTCGGTGTGGGGAGACCAGATGCTGGAGCTCATTGGTGAGCTGCACATTGACCTTTGTGAGTTGGTGCTAAAAGGTCGGCTTCCGGACCTGGATGAATGGCAGAGCCTATGGCGCGATGGAAAGAAAACGGGGTCGATCCGCATCAGGTTACAATACCTAGACGTGAGCGAGGATGAGGAGCGGCAGGCGGCGGAGACCAAGGCGACGGCGGCGCAACGGCAACAACAACGACAATGGCTGGAGCGGCAACAGAGCGACGACGGGCAAGCTCGGGTGCATCAGATGGATTTTCAGGTCTGGTAAGGGGCAATAAGATGGCGTCTGCGATGACAGGGAGCCAAGAAGCGGTGGCTCAGGTCCGGTTTGCTCAACGCCATGACTTTTGACCAGGGAGGATTCAAGGAAGAAAAGAGAACATGGTTGGTACACAACGGGTACCACAACAAGACAGAGCTCAAGCGATCGAATCGCTGCACTAGGGGAATTTGTTGACAGGAGACACCCCTGCCTGGCAAAGGGGTCGGTACTTGGAGGAGCCGCGCTGTCTCTCCACAAAAGAAAAATTTCATCCATCTTATCAGATCGTGGCTTACTGCCTGACCCATGGGCCTGGGCCGGGACTGAGCCCGGCGCCTTTTTTCTGTGGGACATGTCGAGGGTGTTGAAAAAGGCAGTCAATTTCGATTATCCTTGCTCAAACAGACGGCGACCTAGGACGACGTAACACTGAATTTGTCGGTGAAAGGGATCCTTGAGGCTGACTGGCCCTGGGCTGGGGTAACAGGTAAATCAGGGAGGCGCAGAGATGACACAAGCCAACTCACACAAGCAGCGTTGGGAGGTGTTATCTGACTGCATTCCCCGGACGCGATACTCTCCAATGCCGCGCCCCTAACAACGCAGCCGCAACATGGCTATATGCAGAGCTGCAGAAGCGCCGGCGAGGCAACCCAACAGGCTGTGGGTTCTTGAGACTAAAAGGAAATGCTGGGCGGGAAAAAATCCCAGACGTGTCACGGTGAGCCAGGTTCCGAGATCGGTGGGACTACGTGTACCACGGTACGTGGATGGTCGTCATTAATAGGTTGCAGCTCATCATCCCTCCCTCCCAGTAACAGAAACAGGGAGGAGGTCCGAGATTAGATTGGATTGATAAGATTTTTTCCAGTCTTTGCATCTGATAAAACAATTGGGTGGTCAAGGCTGAGGGAGACGAGTCAATTGAGCGATGCGATTGGTCAGGACCCACTGGCTGGAACCCTGGGGAAAGAGGAAAGAACGCCCGGGCGCTGACGATGGGGCAGGCGCAAAAGAGAACCTGAACCAACCTAGGGGGGTGTGGAAGATGAGTGCCAGCAAGGCTCCTCTTTGCAGCTTGCGACTTGGTTACGGGGATGTCCCCGGCGGCTTCGTTTTTTGTGTCGTCTGCCAAGGGTTGCGCCCTCGGTTTGCTCAATCCCGAATCTTTTCCACAGCTCGGCGGACACTTCGGTCAGCTGGAGACGAGAAAACCTCAGGTCTCGGAGATACACCTCTTGGTGTGTCGCCCAATCGATCTCCGAGCAGCTGTTGATACGCAAAATCCTTCAGGAAGTCAATGAACAAGTGTACAGAAAGCGCTACAATTGGCTTTATGTTAAAAAAAAATAATGTTGCGCTTGGTCAATGGCTACACACCAGCCCAACAGCCTCGGACGTACTTCACCGCCCGGTGCAGATTCCAAGCTGGGAGTAGTAGAGAGCAGACTATCAAGAACTAACAAGTTAGTCGACATGGTCTTCTGTATGTCGTGAAGCCAGGGTTCGACATGTTTTCCATCCGTACAACCGGGAACAGGAAGGCTAGATCTACATAGTTTACTTGTCAGGTTCCATGGCCGGGAAGTTTACCGCAGCAAGACATTCGGTCTGTGTCGATGTCTGGGCCCTCGACGGGTAATGCTTTTTTTCTGTGTAGGTACACGTTTAATTTGCATATACGCTGTGTAAGTGCATGCAGGTAAAAGGGTGCCTGGCGTGTGACATTCTCTTCACTCGTGAGTTTCAGCCAAGCTCTTGGGGTATCGTCGCGGAGGCGAACTCATTGGCTTCAAACTGGTGTTGCTCTACTGCAAGTTATCTACCTGGTTGTTGTACGTGACGATTATTGGCTTATTAGGCTTGGATGCACGTCTTCCATTGTAAAAAAAAAAAATTCCCTTCTCCTTTTGGTGTTGATCACAGGGTTGTTTAGTTCAATACTGACTGGGTTTGGTGATTCTTTGTTTAAGGGTGAAGGTTGTGATATTGGATCCAACAAGTGCCATTTCAAGACTTCGGTGTATTGAAACTCGATGAATTAACCAGAGGAAACATTCATCAGACCAGCATTGTTACTGCAAAGGTGTCTCGAAAAGAAGGCACATTCTCACTCATCACTTGATGGTCTGGAGATAACCTATACCACACATGGTGGTCTTCAGGGTCGACCCTCAACCTGGTTAGGAGTGGGTCAAACCGACAACATGGTCGAGAGCCGGTTTGTTGGACTCTCAACCTTCAATAGACTCCAAGGTCAAGCTGGCCAACTCTTCCGTTCTGAATGGGTGGCCTCATTGCCGTTTCAACGGCCCGGCATCTCTCCTTTTCAATCCTTTACTAATTTACTGTAACAAAGACAAGGTTACGCTGTCTTACACATTATCCAACACAAATGGATCAGATGATGACGTGTGGTCGGAAGCAATGCCCACATCTGTAATCCTCCAGGGTATCTGTGGATGCCCAGCGTGTCAAAGATGGGGTAGAGAGGAGTTTTGGGTTGAATCAAAATGATGATGACCTGGCAAAAGTGAATCCTACACCAACATGGAGAAGCATCGGCTCGGGTTCGGAAAGCGAAAGGAGGGTGATCGGACGCAGGACCAGGAAACCGAGAGTGGGAGATAAAGAATGCGGGGAGAATGGATGGAGGTGGGGGAGGCAAAGGACGCTTGTGCCGGCAAGAACAGTAGTGCTCGATTTGATGGACTCGAACAAGAGCCGGAGATGCTGCTGCAGAACCCGCGATACGGAATGTCGCCGTTATCAAAGGCCCGCGCTGGGATTCCCTTTTCCCCGGGGCGCCCGCGGAAAGGCTCGGTTCGGGGACCGGAGCTGATCCGGGCCAAGCAAGGCAAGGCCCTTGGTTTTCCTTTCCTGGACCCCGGATGGGAAACCTGCTGTGCCTTATACATCCATGGATAATTTACTTGCAACTCGTGCCGGTGACGAGACAGTGAGCTGACTTTGACTTTTCCCTGCCTCGCCATTGGGGACTCGGTGAGCGTCAGGGGTAAAAGGGCTTCCGGTTGTTGGGAAGCAAAGGCAAAGAAAAGGCCACAATCGCGGGAATAGACGGCGCCTTCGAAAACCATGAGGCTAGCCGGGACGTGAGACTGCCGCGAGTGGCCTGACCAGAGCACGCCTTGACTCGGAAACGGACACGGTTAGTGGTCGGTTAATGGACCCGACCGAACACCTGCGGGTTTTTTCCCCTTGGAGAGAGACCATGATGGGTGACATGGTGTCCCTTTTTTTTTTTCTTATGACAGAGCCTCATGGACAAGACTCGACTCACCGCTGCCCAACAGAACAGGATGAAACCATGAAATAAGGAGGTCGTCACTTGCCAATTGATTGATTAATTGACGGGCAAGGATTGCTTTCCGAAGGCGCACCGGAACGAGAGACTCGATTAGCCTGTACGACCCACGTGTGCCTTTTTACACAATGAATAGAAATTTTGCTGATACTGTTGGCTCTCACTGCAGGCGTGTGCCTATCTGACTAGCTTCGTGTTACAGTGCTGACAACCTCGAAACGCCTGAGCTCTGGCGGGCTGCTTGGGCTAGAAGACCGTGGCCGATAGCCGGGCGCCTTACTGTGTAGTAGAGCAGGGCACCGTCTCATACCGGTAGCCCGGTTACGGTAAAGCACGTGAATAAAGACTGGTGCAGTGTGGTATCGCTCATCACACTCGGGCGGGCCGGTATGATTTGCGCATTTTTTTTTTTTACTGATGAAGAATTGTTTATTGTAGGTACTTCGTAAAAGATGTCTGGACATTGACGGTGGCGGTTAGTGGCGGCGGATATTCCTTCTTTCTTTTGCTGACGGTTGGTAGGTCACGTTGCGAGGAACAAGAGAGAGAGAATTGTCCTGCTGACCAGAGATGCACAAGAGCTAGGAAAGAGAAGCCGAATGGAGGGCAAATTCCTGTCTAGGCCTTTGAGTGCGCTGGCAAAAAACCCTCTCTCTCTCTCTCGTGAGGGCTTCTCTCTCCCCCTTCCCCATTTTTGGTGCTGCCTTTTGATTTGCGCCGAGACCTGGTGACGTTTTGTGGGTACTGCCGAGGGCATGTACCGAGAAGCAACACCATTTGTCCTGCCTTGACTGGACGTGCCACGACAAAGCGGCGGTCGGTGAGTGGTTGATTGATAAACAAGGGTGGCCAATCACATGACGGGAGCATCAGGGCCCGGTGGAAGGCGTCCGGTCACTGGATCGGCAAATCATTAGATCATCCGCCGGTCATTGAAGGAAGGGGAAAAGAGAAGATTTGCTCGATATGGAAACAGATAGCAAGCAATGCATTGGCGTACAACTCAAATGTTTTGCTTGCTCGTGAGAAGAGGGGGGGAAGGTTATCCGGAGAATGGAAGGAGAAACCGAAGAGGCGGCTTCCACTTGTCCACGTGCATAGATTGATTAAGTGCCACGATTGATTTGATTCGATTGATTAAGTCATTGATTGATAACGAGATTGCGATAATGACAACCCGACAAGGCTCCTCCTGTCTCGGACACGGACCCAAGGAGGCGTGTAGCCCAATTGTCAACAATCCCCAAGCAACCGCGCGCTCGCGCCTCCTTTCTCAAAATCATCATCAGCATCCCCAATCAATTACCCATCCTTTCACTCATCAGCTTCCATCCTCGATCCCAGCCGTTGGGCATTTGCGTGTGTGTGCGTGGGTCCCACTCTCCCCCTCGGTCCAATGTTTCGAGGCGGGCTTGGGGCTGGACCTGGGGCCCGGCTTAGCTGAGCGGAGAAGAGCGACAAATGGTCTTCTCCCCGGGACCAGCCAAGGAGGAGCTCCTCAGTCAGTCATAATAGAAGCAAAAGCAACAGGAGCGAACATGACTCCGCATGAATGCGTGTTTGAAGGCCGGGCGACAAGGGAGGGGTGTCGTCGTGTGCTCCTCGAATTCGGGTTTCCTCCCTGGTTAGAAAGAAGCAACAGCAGCCCTATCCTTGCATTTGCTGCTTGTGTTCTTATTCACAGCTTAGTCGTAGCTACAAAGCCAGCAGTGGACACATTCTTCGGGATTCCGACTACAGAGTTCGGCCAGCCGAGGTTCAGGAAGGCATTGAAACTTAGACACGAATCCGAACATGTAGACCCTAGGCCTTGTCTAACATATTTTCCACACCTACCCGTGTATTAATGCTTGCATTTATTAGTGAAAAGAAGGGGGAAAAGGAAAAAAATCCTGGCACAGGAGGGCTACCGCAAAGATACCTTCGTTTTCCCTTCAGTCCTCACCCGTATATCCCCACACCCCCCTTTGGCCGACGCACACACCACCACTCCCTCCAGGAAGCCCCGCCGAATATCCCCAACCCGCATCGGGGGGCGCGTTTCCTTCCATTTTTTATAACCTCCCGCCATCGGCCGGTCTAAGGTATTATTTGAGTCTTTGCCCCCTCCAACCTTCCTTCACTTTCCCTCCTTCCCACACAAACCTTCAAACCTTGTTTATCGTGCCTACAGGATCTTATCAATCTCATCTCCTGTCCTTTTTCTCTGTTGACTCGTTTTTTGAAGATTTCATTCATCCTATCCAGCGCATAGCATCATCCTTGCTGAATCGGGTCCCCTGCGATATGCCATTCAGGTTCTGACGTCGATTCCCACCTCTACCAAGAAAAATCACGACCACGATTCTCCCAGTTCGACGGGCATACCAATACCTTCACCCGACCCTCAATTCGCTCAACAACCATCTTCTCCGTGTGACCAACACACATCTCTGGCCCATCATGATTGCCGCCGCCGCCGCCTCTCCCATCCACATTGACGGCATCGTCAACCCCGCCGCACCAAACCCCTCCGAGCTGGCCATCACCGAGGGCACTCCCTCAATTGCCCCCTCCCTGACCTACTCGGACGATTCCGATGACCAGGAGGATGAGCCCGTCATCCCCCTCGAGCGCCGCCGCCGCGCATCTACACGCCTGATTGCCCAGAACGCCCGTGACATCCAGCGAATCACTGGAGAGTCGAGGGCCGAGTTTGTGGGACGCTGCTGTGGCGGCGCCTGCTGCATGGGTGACAGGGCCAACGTAGAGTATGAGGATGTTACCCTTCCCGACAACGATGCATACAAGTCTCTTGGACTTCGACTTGGAAACATTCCCGCTCATCTTACTGGCGTCATTGAGATGCCTGAGAAGATTGTTTCTTTCACCTCAATTCCCAGACCAGTCTCTTCTCCCACCGACTCGGCCATCTCCCTCGGCTCTGACATTGAACCCTCCTCCCCCAAGACCAAGTTCCTCACTCCCGGACCTGGTTATGAAGCCGTCGACACTACAATTCAGCCTCCTCAGTTCGTCCAGCCTCACCCTCCTCACCATGTCTACCCCGCCAAGATCCACAACACTCGCGAGTTGACCGGGCCTGGTGCTGAGAAGCGCACATACCACTTCGACCTTGACGTCACCGACTACCCTCCTGAAGAGATTTTCGACTTCAGAGTTGGTGGTGCCATTGGTGTCATGGCACCTAACGATGAGATCTCGGTCGATGAGATCCTCGACGCTCTCATGATTCCTCGCTTCCAGCGAGACAAGCCAGTTCTCATGAAGACCACCAAGGGTCGCTGGCCTACCGTCTGGGGTGACGAGAAGGCTCGTGAGCTCATCACCACCCGCCGTGAGCTCCTCACCTGGACTACTGATATTCAGTCCTACGCCCCGACCAAGGAACTTGTCCGTGTCATTGCCGAGCACGCCTCGGCTGCCAATGAGAAGAAGATCCTCATGTACCTCTGCTCGAACGAGGGAGCTAGTATCTTCTCCGACTTCCGCGGTGGTCCCCACGTTACCCTCTCTCAGATCCTCAACGCCTTCCCCAGCTCTCACCCTCCTCTAGACGAACTCCTCTCGGTTCAGCCCCAGCTCATGCCCCGATTCTACTCTCTTTCCAATGACCCCACGGAATCGTATGCCCTTCGTGACCACTCTCAACGTCGGCTGATTGAGATTGCCGTCACTGTCCACGACTCCATGGACTGGCGACGTGGTTGCCGTGCTGGTGTCGGCTCCGGCTTCTTTGAGCGTCAGGCTCACAAGTTCATGCGAGCCCAGGCCGCCGGTGAGAAGGCTCCTCAGGTCTTTATCCCCATGTTCAAGGGCTTGATGGCGAACCCTCTAGCCAAGCAGTTCAACTCTGACGGTCCTATGCTGCTGATCGGTGCGGGCGTTGGCATTGCTCCTTTCCGAGGCTTTGTCCAGCGTCGTCTGAAGCAGGCCAACTGCGCCAACAAGGTCTGGGTCCTCCAGGGCATCCGTGACTCACTTGTGGATGAGATCTACAACGGCGAGTGGGGTGTCCACGAGGAGGAGGTCAAGCGTGTTGTTCAGAGCCGAGTAGGCACTGGCAAATATGTGCAGGAGGAGGTGCGAAACCAGGCCGACCTCGTCTGGTACATTATCAACAACTCTATCGACGGACGCATCTTTGTTTGCGGTAGCAGCAAGGGCATGGGTGAGGGTGTTGAGGAAGCCCTCTGCGACGTCGCTATGGAGAAGGGTAACCTGGAGCGCGATGAGGCTCACAAGTTCTGGCAACTCAAGAAGGAGGAAGGCCGATACATTGCCGAGACATGGTAAATGCCTGCCTGTTGGTATGGAGAGCGCCATAAGGAAATGACGACGAAACGAACAAAGGAAACTCGAAAAGTTATTTTGACGGGTGGACAAAAACTTGTGTTTTTTATACGAGGGGATGAGCATTGTACGAGAGGAGTAACCATGAGCCGACGCATTCTAGATGGCCGCGGCGCAAGCGAGAGGGATAAGCATTTTGCATTTGTTTGAGACGAGGGGAGCATTGGGACATTGGAACAAGGCGTTGAGAGGGTTGAAGCATTTTACATGGTTTTGTTTTATCTCTGTTCAGCGATGGGAAAGCCTATTGGCACCTCGCAAAGTGGACGGGTTTCTTGTATGGAAAATACCCCCAGCGGCGATTTAAGACGGACCATGACCATTAAGGACTTGCTCTGTCCAGGCTGGGAAGTTGAATGATGATATACATCTGTTCATAGTATTGACTCTTCTGTGATGTTGTGATGTATTGCGTGATTGGTCAAGTCTAGTGGTGATGATAGATTCCACTCTGTCGTAAGAACAACTCGATATTATCATTCACGATACTTGATTGGCACCACATAGTCAGACTGCATACGATAGGCTGTAGATCTGTTAATATGGAGAGACCACTTTGGAATCACACCTCTGCATCTCCTTCAAAGTACGTACTCCCATCGCTGACACTTTGGAATCACTCCGCATTATCACCCCTTGGCGCACCATCATGACGCGCAGGAGAGCTGAAACGAAACAAAAGACATGCCCGTTTCCATTTCCGGCTCTAGCTCTCGTCAGCCCTGTAGCAACGTTTGATTTTACGTGAGCAAAAAAAGGCGACATAATCAACGTCTCGTTGTTATCAATCATTGCGAGTTCCCGCGCGCGGTTTCACGATGAATCAGAAACTGGAGGGGTAGGAAAGGTACGTACCTTTGTGGGGAAGAGTCCCGCTGAATCAGCGGCATGTAATCGATATGGCACCACTTGTAGCGCAGAGCACGTGCGCACTGTTGGTAGTCAAAGTCGGGTTTCTCTGTGAGGGGAATTATAGGGTAGTGTGCATTGAGATCGTATCATGTTGGCGCAAAAGATGAAATAGGTCGTGCCATTGGGGTACAGAGTTGCGAGGTTGGATTTGTACTATCGGCATTTGAACGGGATATAGTGGGATACTACACATGGGATGCAGTCATGTTGGGGGTATAATGCAAGATACAACGATGATTCCACAGAGCAACACACCGCTGTATCAGTTATTGAAGTCGTAGACATTAATTGTTACAGATAGCCTAATCCGAGACGGATATCTCGTCGAATGACAACAGTTCCTAACATCTATTTCCGCAATTCCGAGATTTTTGTTCCTCTCTAGGGTAACTTCCGGAACTCTAACCCGATTTGGCAAATTACATCCGCATTTTCTTCGCTGATCAATCCTGACACAAGCGGCCGGGAGCCCCACTTCCACCACCGGTTCAAGCCCAAAATTTTTTCGATTCCATCGGCGAACGGGCGGCGGCAGACCGGAGCCTGTCTACACTCCGGGCAATGGGCCCGCATGACAAACCAGGGGCCCGAGTAACCGCGCGCGACGGCTCGCAATTCTACCGAGCCTTGCATTAGTCAGGTCTCTGCAAAGAAGTATGGTGGGGGGGGTTTGCGACATGCATTCCGTCAGGGTCTTGATGTGTTGTGACATTTGGCGGGGTTGGAGGGGGAGGGGTTTTGTTGGTGAACGAGTCGGTATATATTCGACGTGATTCCTCTTGGATTGTTGCTTTCTCTTCTTTCTCGACAGACTCATTCAACTTCTATAGCTTCTTCTACAGCTTCCATCTACAACCACTCTACTTACACATAACCTACCAAACAACCTTCACAATGGCTGCCAAGCTCTCCGCCGACCTCGTCCTCCAGCTGGCCAAGAACCGCCGCACCTACTACGCCCTCTCCAAGGACCTCCCCGTGAGCGCCCAGCGCATCCAGGAGATCGTCAAGGAGTCCACCCTCCATACCCCCTCGGCCTTCAACTCCCAGACCAACCGCCTCGTCGTCCTCTTCGGCGCCGAGCACGACAAGCTCTGGGACATCACCTCCGACTCCCTCAAGGCCATCGTCCCCGCCGAGGCCTGGGAGAACACCGCCAACCGCATCGCCGGCTTCAAGGGAGCCGCCGGTACCATCCTCTTCTTCACCGACGTCACCGTCCAGGAGAGCTTCCAGGCAAAGTTTGCCATCTACGCCGACCGCTTCCCCCCCCTGGGCCCAGCAGACCAACGCCATCCAGCAGTACATCCTCTGGACTGCTCTCGAGGCTGAGGGTCTGGGTGCCAACCTCCAGCACTACAACCCTCTGATCGACGAGAAGGTTGCTGAGACCTGGAAGCTGCCCGCTACCTGGCAGCTCAACGCCCAGCTCGTCTTTGGCGCCAAGACCGGCGAGGCTGGTGAGAAGGAGTATACTCCCGTCGAGGAGCGTGTCAAGGTCTTTGGTGCCTGAACACGCCCGGGCCAGAAGCTATGATTAATAAAGCGTTCAATGGGTTTTGGAATTGCATTTAGCGGTAGACTATTATAAGCTTGAAATGAGACGGCATTGCATAGTCTAGACTTTAACGAATAAACTATTAAGAAATACATCTGTTTCATGAGTGTGATATACTTACTTGTCGTACTATTGAGCTTGGTAATTAGGTGTTAACTGGAAAGTTCCCCACTAGCTCCCATAAATCTCGCCAGCCGTAAGCACTTAATCAACATCAACACTGGCCTTGGCACCGAATTGTAATACAATTATACATTTCTAGATATCCAATGCTGACATCATGTGCCGCCTTTTACTTTTGTTTATACAATGTCTCACTCAATCACTCGTCCAAGTGCTTGGCCCATCTTGACCGTCTGTCCCTTCTCTACAGCCCATGCCCAGCCCCTTCGCTCCTTGTGCTCATCCGTCTTTTCTGCCGGTGCCTCAAATACTAGTACAATCGTGCTTCCCAATTGAAATCCGCCCATCTCCTCACCACGTCGAAGTGCGTGACCTCGGAGAACGGGACTGGCTGCCTCGTAAGTTGCCTCAGCAAAGCCCAGATAGGGCTCACCACGCTTGGCCGCCTCCTCAGCTGCCCGGTCGGCCGCCGTGTCCGTCAACAGGCTGTTTGTCCGTAGTTCCTTGTCAAAGTTGATGACAATGGAACCCACATTGGTCGCACCGACTGGGACGTAGCTGAAGAAACCCCAGCGCCACCGACCTAGAAGTACCACACGTTCGTTGAGAGTGAAGAGACCAGGGAGGGTTCGCTGAAGATAGGGGGACACACTGTATAGCTCTCCGGCAAAGTGACGACGTCGGTCAACAACCCAGTTGGTGGGAGAGTGGAATCGGTGGTAGTCACCAGGAGCCAAGTAGATGACTGCATAGTATAGGGAAGTTGCCTTGTCGTGAGAGAGGACATCGTACCAGGGTCGCTCACCCAGGGCAAGCTCAGCCCGAACCTCGGACTCAACACCAGGAGATGCAGGCATAGCCTGGTCCTTGTCTGAAGGACCCTGCTTTCCAGCACCGGAGAGAAGGTCAGGCAGCGTGTATGCGATTCCATTAACCTGGGCAAACTCCTCATCTTGCTTCACAAGCTCTTCGCTGCCCGAAATTTCGGTGAGTGTTCGTTCGTCATCCGAGGACGACAGGCTCGAGATACTGGGGGCAGGTGTGTTCTTTCCAAGGAGAGCGTCGATACTATAGGTCATACCCTTGACCTGCTCAATGTCACCGCCTTCAATTTGGCCAAACTGAAGGACCTTTCCGTCGGACGGGCAGAGCAGGGTGTGGGGGTCAGGATGGAGAGGACGAGCACCGGGCTTGAGACGACGGTAGAAGAAGGATGCGAGGTTGGGATATACATGGAGGTCGGGTTCGGCAACTTCGTCGAGGCTGTACACGTCAGTATAGTTTTGCAAGATATGGGCCGATTTAGGAGACCGACTTTACACCAAAGACGAGCGAATAAAGCTTGAAGCCAGGAACTCGAAGATAGTAGGGAAGGGTCAATTCATTGAACCTGCCCCAAAGCCTGGAGATGGCCTTGAGAGGTAGAGTCGACATGACCTGGACTTGCCTGGAGTCTAATTAGCATTGAGGGTATCGTGGTGGGATAGGGGCGGTGATGGGGATTGCATTGCGTACCAAGGACCATCAGGACGCACTCTGGGCCGCCTCTTGGGGGTTTTGGTGCTCTCCTGTCCATCTTCAATCTCTCGACGCTCCTTCTCTCTGGCAGAGACCTTATAGAACTGGACGAGACCTAGAAATCCGATACCCAGACCGACAGGGATCCGGTACCATTGGATTTTGGTGTTTCGCATGGCCTCGCCGAGGCGCTGTGAAAATCTCGGTCTCTTGCCCGAATTGGAGGCAAAGGTGCGGAAGGAAGATAGTGAGGGCCTTGGCAGGCATCGCGACCTTGTCGTCGAGTTGAGAAACATGTGTCGAGAGGCAGACGGTGAGAAGCAGTTTGCGCAGCGAACGCGCGCGTAGAACGAGCAGCGGAGCATGTGACTGCCAACCTGGGAGGAGCCAGGCCCAAGCCCAAGGGTTGGTGCCATGGCGGCGGCGGCGAACGAACGGACGGATCCCGCTCTTTAATTGCACTCTTTGATTGCGCAATGCGCGATGCGGCTGAAAGGAGGAGTAAAAGGCCCTCTTCTAGATGGTCTTAGGATTGACGTCAAGAAGACGATGACGCTGAGTTGAGGCTGTTCCTGTTCAGCCGTTAGCCGCACCCTCAGCTTTGTCTCGTGGGTGGGCGGGCTGCAGCTTCGGATGCAAAAGGCGCCGATATCCCGAGGGAGATGGGAGACATGGAAGGAGCTCTCTCAATCAAACGTTTGGACTTTGGACAAGCGGGAGACGGAAGGAAGGGACGAGCACAAACGGGCAGGACCGCAGGGGCCGATCCTGGACCGGACCAATCAGATACCCGTCCCGACGACGGGAAGGTGGCCAGAGCTCAGAAGCGACTGCACAGAAGGACAGAAAGAACACCTAAAAAAAAAGGTACGTACCGACACCGCAACTGTTTGTGGCCTTCCAATGAGTGCCTGTCGCAGGTTGGCAGGCTGGCTGCTGGCTCCATCCATTACAAGGCCCCAAAAGGCCACCTACCCTGACCACCGACGTCCGTCCATGTTAATGAACGGGGGGAGTATCACATCTTTCACCTCTCTTTTCTTCTTCCATCGACTCTATCGCCTCTCCAGGGGCGTATATCGAGTCTCTGGCACTTGCTTCAGCTTCGCCTCATTCCTTTTTCGCGCTCTTGTCCAATATACTCCATTGCTTTTGTATCCGCCTCCAGATTGTTGGACATGCGACCCGACCCGTGTTAGTAAGACGATACCTCTGCGACCCGACGTCAGTCAACAAGTCGGTGCTTTTTCTCAACCAAGCTTGACGCGAACACCTTCATACGTAGCCGCAGCCGCAGCCACGGCAAGGGCGGGGACTGCAAGCACCCAACTATCGATAACCGAATTATCCATCGCCCTACTTCATCTCGTCATCCCTGAACCTTCAACTCTTCGCCCCCGAAGCTCTTCCTCCCCGTGCTTACCAACCCCGAAGCTATAGCCTGGTGTGGCATGCTCCCAGCTTGCCCATCATGGCTTCCAAGCCCCCCACTGCTCGTCCCAACGACGAGGGACTGGATGATGCCTCCTCAGGCTCCTCAGTAGACGACCAGACCGTCAACCTGCAGGTCGTGTCGCCTTCGGTTGGCGTGAATCGACCTCTGCTGTTCCCCGGTATCGCTGCCAACACCACCGTTAAGCAACTGAAGGAAAGGATTCGCCAGACTCTTCCCTTGCGACCCCCGGACGAACACCAGCGACTCATCCATCGTGGGCGTGCTATTGTTCGCGAGTCAGATACCCTGTTGGACATCTTTGGTGCCGATGCGGTAAGTTGCTTCGACACCGGACTTCAATTGCCCACCATCTACTCTACACTTTTGCTAACTGGCATCTCGTCTCTGCAGCTCCGTACCCCCGAACAACAGACCATTCATCTTGTCATTAGGGATACCCGAGATAGTCAATCATCTACTCCGACAGTGCCTCCCGTCACCGCTCCTGCTCCCGCACCCGCACCCGCACCCGCACCCGCTCCAGCTCCAGCTCCAGCTCGCGGCCCCAGCCCAACTGCTTCCGCTCCCCCAACAAACGTCCCCCGCCAACATGTTCAACATGCCCACGGCCATGCATTTGGATACCAGACTGCGCCAGGCTTCACTTGGAGACATTCGATGCCCCCGACCTCGAACCCGTTTCCTCAGCCGCGTATGCCGTCACCGTCACCGTCTCACACTCCCGAGCAAGCCGCCGCCTTTCAACATCATCACCAGAACATGACACAGTGGTTGAACAATATCCAGCGAGAGGCTATGGCGAGGGCATTGAACCAGAATCAGCGGACCAGAGCTCAGATGGGCATGCGCGGCGTTGGGGACACCGCAGCTGGGAATGCTCCTGCAGGCGACAATAGCGGTCGAGCGAGCCCTGCTCCAGGTCACACCATTTACCGCGAGCATGTAGGACCCAACGGACACACTTACCAAGTCGAGACTGTCGTTCGCGCCTCAGGACAAGGCAATGCAAGTGGAGCTATGACTCCGGCAGATGTTCAGAATATTATTCGAAGTGCCGATGTCAATCAAGCAACACTGGCAATGACGAGCGCGATGCAACGCAGCGCTTCAAGCACCTCTCTTTACAACCGCTCTCTGGCGCAACCTGGTGTGACCACGCCAGTCTTTCCTACCCCCAGCTCAATGGCTGGTAGCGGAAGAGGAACTCCGGACCAGTCGGCTGCTCGACTCACCACCACTGGGGCTCCTGGAAGCTCACAGTCAAGGCCAGGTTCCGAGGTATACATTCTGTCATCGCCTGAAGGACCACGAGCATTGCTCTTCAACAACACCGGGGCTGAGACTTACTATACTCCGCGACTTCGAGGTCAAGCGAGTTTCCCGCAACTTCGAACTCCTTCTACCCTTGGCTCCATTCAGGATATTCAAAATCAGATGCGAGCCAGGCATCATCATCACCATCACCACCATCATCTGCGACCTCATGCGGCACCACAGCCGCTGTCTCAAATCCAGCCTCAAGTGCCGCCTCAACCCCAGCCACAGGTTCAACAGCAGCAGCAACAGCAATATGCACCCCCTCCTCAGCAGAACCAAGCGCGCCAGGACCAAGGTCAACACCAGGCGCAAGTTCAACAGGACCAAATGGCGGCCGTGGCTCCCTTGATGCATCGTGGCAACCCTCCTGCCGCAGCGCTTCCACCTCTGCTAATGCAGCTTTGGCCGCAGATGTGGCTTCTGTTCCGGCTCACCCTATTTGTCTGGTTTTTCACTTCTCCCACTGCGAGTTGGTCGAGATGGTTCACAATTATTACCATTGCAGTGCTCATCTTTGTTATCAGCACAGGTGTTTTGAATGGTGTTCCGGATCATATTTGGCGACCTCTGGGACGGCATCTGGAGAACTTGATTCCCATGGAGCAGCCGAGACGCCCACACGCCGACCCGCAAGGAGCTCCACAGAGAGGCGGTGACCAGAACCAGCAGAATGGTCAGGCTCGACAAGAACCACACCCAGAGGATATGGCTAGAAGACTGGTGGCACAGCATCAGGGCCCAGATAGTTGGATCATCTCGCAGGTGAGACGGCTGGAGCGAGCCGGTCTCTTGTTTCTTGCCAGTATCGCACCGGGTGTTGCTGAGAGGCACATTGCCAACCTAGAAGCGGCAGCGCGAGCCGAGAGGGAACGTAGAGAGGCCGAAGCGGCGGCGGCGACAGCAGCAGCTGAAGCAGCAGCGCAGGAGAATGAAAACAACGAAAACCAGGAGGAGACATCAGCTCAAGGGGAAAATGCCGATACGGAGACGGGACAAGGTGGTGAACAGGCAGAGGGGCAGGGAGGCGATGAGATACGCGAAGAACGAAGAGTTCCGGAAAATAATGAGGTGAATGAACCAGTGGTTGAACAACTTGTCGCGGTCTAGGTACCGGGCGTGTTCCGCTTTGGTTTTGGGAGGAGGGTATGGTAAAAGAAAGGGGAATGAATATGGATGGATGGATGGATGGATTCAAGCGAGATGATGTTGGTATGAGCGGAAAAGTTAAAGTTAGCATGGGCAGCTTTGCCACGGCAAGCGTCGAAAGGATATGATGGAAGGGTTAGGGAGTTGGAGGTGTTTCTCATCTTGGGGTAATATTCTTCAAGGGGTATCATTTTTATTCTTCTTCATTTGCAAGACGCTTTCCTCAGAAGGAAGCTGGGCGCAGGCCCTTGTATTGATTAGCTAGAAGCGACGCAACGTAGTCAGTTGCGAGCTTTGCTTTGTTTGGTTGATTGATGGTCAAGCTGAGCTGAGTTGACTTATTAGTGCTCTGTGCATGGCCATGTCCAGGGCGTATTTAGACAGTTACCAGCGGTGCATCGACTCTTTGTTCAAGACCGAACACACCATGTTTAAGCTTGCTTGTCATTGTCACTGTCATTGTCTGACTCGGCGTCAATTCCTGATTGTCAACCCCTGTTCCTTGTTGAGAGCTGTCGTCGTCGTAGCTGTTGCTGCCTCGAGGGGTGGCTTATCTTATCAGCAGGCAAAGTGGCGGATGATATCAGAACGTGGCTGCGAGCTCCGTCTTTGCTCCGAGCTTCAACTTTCGTCATTCACCTCGTCAACCTCTTTCAATTTGTCCCGCAACAGGAAAGTTGAGCGACTGAGTCTATACTATCCCTTTCTTTTCGGCGTATAATTTCCTACCAAGGAATTTTTCAGTAGAATCTGCCAGCGCTGGCTTGGAATTACTGGTCACCGCTAGGCCTGTCGCAATCATGAGTGGTGGATGGAACACCAGTTAGTACTTCCCTTGCCTCGTATGCCGAACCCTGAGCTAACCTGGACCTCTACAGTTGAGTCCGATGCGGTACGGCAGAGATCTATATTCCAGAAATGTGCTAGAGCTGACTGAAAGTTTATAGGGTGTCTTCACTTCGCTCATCGAAAATCTCGGCGTCAAAGACGTCCAGTTCGAAGAACTCCTAACACTCGACCCTTCCGAGCTCCTCACCCTCCAGCCCGTCTACGGCGTCATCTTCCTGTTCAAGTACCCTACCGACCAGCCCTATGCGACACCCGAGGGACCCCGCGACGGCTCCTTCGACCAGTCGGCCTCGGAGAACATCTTTTTCGCCGCCCAGACGATCCAGAATGCATGCGCCACTCAGGCGCTGCTGAGCGTGCTGCTCAACAAGACGGACGACGTCGAGATTGGCGAGAAGCTGGGCGAGTTTAGAGAGTTTACTATGGTGCTGCCACCCGAGTTCCGTGGTGAGGCCCTTAGCAACTCGGACCTCATCCGTGAGGTGCATAACAGCTTTGCCCGTAGCAGCCCCTTTGCCGACGAGACGGACAAGACGGGCGCTGAGGCTGAGGATGCGTTCCACTTTATCGCCTATACACCCATCAACGGCACCCTGTATGAACTGGACGGTCTTCAACCAGCTCCCATCTCGCACGGTGCCTGTACGTCCGACAACTTCGCCAGCCGCGTAGTCGAGGTGCTACAGCGCCGTATCGCTCGTTACGACGCAACTGAGATTCGCTTCAACCTCCTTGCCATGTGTCGGGACCTGCGACAGCGCGCACGTGACTTTGGCGACGAGGAGCTGCTGGCACGAGAAGAGCGCAAGCGACGAGACTGGGCGTTTGAGAATGCCCTGCGGAGGCATAACTTTGTGGGTTTTGCGGGTGAGGTTCTCAAAGGGGTTGTACGAAGCAAGATCGCCGAGGGAGGCGATGAGGCTTGTGAGAAGTGGGTGAAGGAGAGTTTGGAGAGAAGAAAAGCTGCTGAGCAGGCCTTGAGAGGTCGAGGAGGAGGAGGCGGTGATGGTGACGGTGATGTTGATATGGGAGTTTAAGTGATGGCAGGCAATGAGGATTAAGATACCATGTCTTGCGGCCAGTGAAGGGCAAGCTAGAGCTTTCTGATACCACTTGTCCATGATGTATGTTTAACGGGCTGACGCGATGCTTAGACGCGGAGGAATAGGGAGTTGTAGGGATCATGGCAGTTGAGCAAAGCATTCAACAAGGCGTACATGATTTTAATTTCTTATTTCTAAACCAGTTACATTGCTACACAACATCTATCAAGCCCAACAGCCAGTCGTCTTATCTCATCTAGCCCCCTCTCCCTCTCTGGTGTATCGTCTGTCTCTCTATCTGCGTTTATTCTATTCCGCTGATATGACGACCCCTTCTTCCGAGCTGCTCAACAGCTCGTATATGTCATTACTATGCAGAGTAGAATCTGCCTCCCACAAAGCCAAAATGAGATATGACCTCTCCTGAAACGACTGCTTACATAGGCAGATGCGAAGGAGATTCGAGTAGGGCGTTAGTTCACCCAGTGGGCAGGAGGAGAAGCAGGACGTCCAGTTTTGGTGACAGTGTCTTCCTTGCCAGAGGAGACAGCGGTCTCGGAGCTGCTGTGACCGGGACGATCGATGTAGTCCATGGCAATGTCGGATCGGCTCTGACGGTCTTCATCATCGTCGTCACTGTCGTCGTCGGTGACACGGCGACGGATAGCGCGAACGAACCAAGGAGCGCGGCCGGATCCCTTCCAGGTCCAGTACTCCTTGAGGTCGTACTCACGGGGCTCGAGCTGGCCGCGGGAGAGGAAGACGACGAGAGCGATGAGGCCGTTGAGGATTGTGTAGACAAAGACGCCGCTGAGAATAGGGTTAGCTGGAATCTATAAGTGGGAATAGGGGGAGCTTACGCGATGAGACCGTAGGCGACACTGTAGCTGAAGGGGATAAAGGTCATGACGACAAAGGAGGGGAGGACGTCGCCGATGTATCGCCAGTTGATCTGAGTGATTTGACGGATCATCATGCAGCCGACCTGGGAAGAGTTAGCTCTGCATGCAGAGGATGAATGATGGAAACTTACCAAGATGAGGGTACAACCAGTGGCCCATGGAGGAACAGACGCAAAGATGGGAGCAAAGAACACCGAAACGATGAAGCAAAGTCCGGTAACCATGGCTGTCAGTCCTGTTCTCCCACCTTCTGCGATGCCGGCACCACTCTCGATGAAAGCTGTGACAGGAGAACTTCCAAACAAGGCACCGATAGAGATGAAGGCAGCATCAGTGCAGTAGGCGATGGTAGAGCGAGGAAAGTCCCCGTCACTGTCTCTCACAACACCGCAGAAACGGACCATAGAGTAAAGAGTAGCAGTGGCATCGATGATGTCGACGTAGAGGAAGGTAAACAGAGCGAGTGCGAACTGCGAGGCGGGAGCTTCAAAGGCCCAGTCGAGTTTGTTGAGTGTCTTTTCCATGGGGTGGAACACGACAATTTGCTTGAAAAAGTCGAAGCGGGAGTCTCCCTCGGGGGAGTGAGGGAAGTAGGTGATGGGGGTGTTGCGGCTGGTGGAGGTTAGTGTGGGAGGAGGAGAATAGGGGGAGTCGACTTACGGCCAGGAGAGCATGGAGACGAGGGCGATGCCGATTATGAGAGCGTACTTGATGCGAAAGGCCATGAGGAACGCAGTGACGATGCCACCGCAGAAGACGGCGACCCAAAGCTACTATCGTCAGTATTGAAATTGCATCAAGATAGAGTAGCTCACCTTGGGGCTAGACATCTGACCCCCAGCACACATGCCCGTAACCTCATCAATCATCTCAACAGGACACCCACCCAAAGCCAAAGGAGTAGCAGTCCAACCACCAGTGATGGCACCGATACCCGCAGAGTAAGAAAGACCAATCTCAGTGAGGAAGAAGCCGATACCAACACCGGTGGCAGTCTTGATGGTGGCGGGTATAAGCTTGACGAGCCACTGACGCATTCCAGTGAGGGCGAGGAAGACAAAGATGAGACCTTCGACGAAGACGGCTGTCAGGGCGAGTCGGTAGGGGATGGGGCCGCTGGCATTGTAGCCTACGACTTGGAAGGTGAAGTAGGCGTTGAGACCCATTCCGGGGCTGTGATGGGGTTAGTATGCGAGAGGGTATGAACATGATAGGAGGAGAGGACTTACGCGATGGCGACGGGAAGGTTTGTGAGGAGGCCAAACATGAAGCTTGCCATTCCAGCGACGGCGGCGGTAGCGGTGACAAGGTCTCGTCGAACATCTGATACTTGTTAGCCATGATCTCTGAGGTTGTACTCTTGACTTGCCTTCCTTGCAGGCGACGTATTCGTCAATCTTGTCACAAGCCTGTCTATCAGTCAAGTCGCAGACACAAGTACCTCCAGTCTGGGAAAGAAGAGCCGCCTTTGGACGTCAGCTTGAATTAGATGGGCAAGAACTCAAGGTGACTTACGTTGACGGCAATGATGTATGCCATGGTCGCAAAAGTAGTCAAACCAGCGCGAACCTCTCGAAAAAAGGTAGACCCAGCGACCTCGTCGGGCTAAAAAAGGATTAGCAGAGAGCCAGCCAGAGACAAGAAACTTGTTACGTGACCGCTTCCAGCGAGATGGAAGAAATAACCTAGACGAGAAGAAGTGATGTAGCCATCGACCTTGTTGAGAAGATTGCGGGCGCCACAGAAGCGAGAGGTCGAGGGTGCGCCTTGGTCGCGGTTGGCATCCATCATTCCGTGAGGAGGAGGAGAGGAGGCCATCGTGGAGTTTCTTTGTCGAGGTGAATGACCTAAAAGTGAAGAGATTGAAGAATTCTTGTTCGTGAAAAAAAGAAGGGTTGGGGGGAAAAGGAGGGAGAGAGAAGGCTTGGCTGGTGACGCCAATAAACGCCGTGGGAGAGGATGAGGGTGACACTGAACGAGGGGAAAGAAGAGTGTGACTCTAGGAAATTTGAAATGAAGAAGAGGAAAAAAAAAAGGCTAGAGAAGAGGGGAAGAAGGGAAAATGTGCAAGGTGATATGCACCTCGAGTGGTAGACACCTGGCAGCCAACTGACGATGACCTCTACGCCAAACAACAGTTACCGAACAAACGGTTCTTGTGTGTGCAAGAAAGAGACTCGATAGCTTTCTCGAGTCCAAGTTGCGAGGCACAGGCACGACGTCAAGTTTGCCCTCTAAAAGGGGGGGGCATCTCGTGGGAAGAAGGTAACTCAATGTTTTTTTTTTTGGGAGAGGGGATTCTTTGTTGGAGATACAAAGGAGTGGGTGTTGTTTCTGCGGGCCGGCTGTGTATCACCATTGTGAAGAGGATACAGCAGTTGGAGATTAACATAGATATCTCTGCCTAGGGACCATACCAAGAGACGGCAAGGTTTATCAACATGTAGATGATATCTCAATAGACAGACAATCCTTTAATTACTCGTCCCTTATTATAAATTTCCACCAAAACATGAACCCATCCCTAAACACCAGACACTTGATGACCTTCAAGTAGCACGAACAGGTGATACGACCTGCAACTCCCCGGCCTTTATCAAGCGAGAAGGCATCCAATGGCGCATCCGAATCCAGCTGTACATATCCGAGAGAGTTAAAGCCGCTATTCTAGAAGAGGTGAATTTTACTATTGGGTCAAGTGTTATATATTTCTGTGTGACTACGCTTATCCTGATGAGACTATTCCTCCGTTTCCTATCATTTATATCCATCAAGCCACGCACTTGGGGTTTATGCAACGGTGCGAAAGATGCTTGGCTATCGTAGGGGAGAGATGGTAAAGGCACACGGTGCCGAGGCTCATTCATCATCACTGACGTTGTACCTTGTGTGTGTGCCCAAGAGGGTCTGCCAGTGCTGGCAACTGGCAACGACCGTCAACGAGACGAACCGAACGGTGCTGAGAAATACTGCTACTGAAGTAGATGCCTGATTTGATCTCCACAGCTTCATCATTTGCAAAAAAAAACTTCCTTCTTCTTCAATCACCACCTACGAGAAGATACATCTCAACATCCTCCTTTCCACTCGTTCCATTTCATTCCGAACACTGCTTCCAAACACACGAGCCTGCTTCTAGACCTACTCCTTCAAGTTTCTTCCTCTTCGTCGCGATCGCAGCCATGTTCGACGTAATATGGACAGATCCCAACCGCGAACTCGTCGGCGAACACCGCGCAAGAAAAGAAAAGAAGCGCGAACAAAAGCAAAAGCAGAAAGAAAGAGAAAAGTCCATCGGTGGACGTTCTCAATCCGTTCACAGCGGTCGATCCTCTTCTGATCATCCCTTTGGCTTTCTGCTCGGACGAGCTTCCAAGAAGGATAAGAGTAGCATACGCTCTAGTCAGAGAAATTCAGGTTTGTCGGGCGATGTTGAGATTCAGGCGACGAGGTTTTCGGGTCAGGAGGCTTCGAAGCTTGTTCAGCCTCTTGGACCTGCTTCGTACGTCACGAAGCAAACTAAAGTATCGTCTGTCCCTCGTACCTCTGGATCTGGAAACCATGAATTGTCTTCTGAGGTTTGTATCTCGTCCGAAGGCGACACTGATCAACCTATCACGCCGCCTGAGGAAGATAGGTAAGATACTTAAACCCATCTAGAGAACCATTACTAATAGGAAATAGAAGCTTCCCAGCGCCGCTTCTTCAACCGGATTCTCCTTCCAACATCGTACCCGACGTTAGATTCGCTGCTCGAACAAGAGTACCCATGATGATCACGTTCAAGTCAAACGGAGCAGATAACTGGCGTCCACCTGAAGAATGGGCTTGTCTCTCTGAAGAGGACGCCAGTGACGATATGAAGACACCGACGCAGGCTTTGTACCTGAAAAGTCATGATATCGGCACAGATTTGGAGACTCTGCACAGAGAGGTCAAACGTATGGCAGCTGCAAATGCTAGTGTCGTTCTCTCGCGGATCAAGGAGGTTTGGAGTACCGTTGACGAGAGTCTTCATGGGGAACTCATCATGGAGAAGAAGCGATGGATGCTTTCTACTCTGCTTCACCTTGATCCTATTCCTCAGAGTCCTGTTCGTTCTCTGCCACCTAGTCGTGATACTAGCGTCAAGATCCTAGCCCTCTACGAATCTCAAGGTAAGAAAAGAAACCCTACAAGAAATAACACGCCCAAGATGCTAACATATATAGCGATGGCTTCATACCTCGCAGCTCTATACCCAAGCAAGAAAATCTACCATCTCTCAGCAACACCGCTCTCAAACGCCAAATTCCCAAACGTCAACCCCGTGCTCGTCCCATCAGTTTCTCCATCAGCTTTCCCCGTTGCGCCAAACCTCTTTGAATCCGTCTACTCGCTGTCTCTCCCCTCTCTGTGTCCATCACCAGACATACCGGCCGTGCTTAAGAACATCAGCAAGTGTCTACGTCAAGGAGGTTCTCTACACTTGATGCTCATCGATCCTCTGCCTTGTGCAAAGGTTCTCGGAATCCGCATGCGGACATGGCTAGAGGAACATCTCCTTCTCAATCTCGAGCGCAACTTTCGATGTACAAACCCAAGCAAGCTATTTGGAGATTGGATGGGTGAAGCTTCCCTCCGTGGTTACGGCAGTACGATAAAGTCAACGAAATTCTACGCTGTGCCCGAGAGCGTCAAGAGGAACAGATCATCAATGGAGAGCAGTGATCCCTTTATCGACAGGGTGAGGGATGACAATGAGGTCAAGGCGGAGCTTAGGTGCCTCGTCGGACGGATGCTGTGGATGGAGGTCTGGGGGGATTATGTTCTCGGCGATACGTGGTGGTGGGAGGATGAGGATTGTGTCAGGGAGTGTCTTGAGCTGGGTACTTTTTGGGAGTACAAGATGATTGAGGGGTTTAAAGATGGAGACATCTAGATTTGAGAGAAAGTCTAGAAGGTCTAGAGAGAATCTAGATGGTCTATAGAGAGGGATAGACCATGGGAGATTGGTCTCTTTTTCTCTAGGTGCGGGAAGAATGGCTTCATACCCCGAGAGAGGAGATAGGCGCTTGGCTTTCATGTACACAGAGAGAGAGGCTGGAGAAGAATGTTTTGTTTCTGAAGAGCGGCTGGAAGAGTTGTTGCCTGGTTCAACTGTACGACGAGACGCTGTCACGAGTTTCTGTTCCAAGCCTTGGTATCGGCTATTTATACCATGAGAAATTAATTGTAACATGTGGAGAGCAGAGGAAATACAGGGAAAAATAATAGTAATAGCTTGTTGTATCAAGTATTTGCAGCTGTATAGAGCCTATCATGTTGCAGCTGGCTGACCGTATTATCCAAATCAAATATCCAAACGCCTCCCGTGAAAACCCTCGTGTGCGCTTAACTCGAGAATCCAACTGAAAGATAAACAGCCCTATGCTTTTCATGACTCGCCTACAAGCGACAATTCCATATATCATGCCTACCGGAAGACTCACCGCATCGAGATGGATATCCCATCCATCAGCCTTGGAATCTCCTCAACGTCAGACTCTGCATCGGAAGCCTGCTCCTCATCGGCTGCTGACTTCTCATCATCTGACTCGTCGACTTCAACTTCCTCCTCCATTTCCTCGTCGTCGTCGTCGTCTTCCTCTTCCTCACTCGACACCACCTCGTCATCATACAGATAACCATACTTCGACGGCGTCTCCCACACAGGGGTTGCCAACTCTTCCCTCAGATCCTTAAGATAATCCTCGACATCATCCATGGCCAACTGCCACTCCTCATGCTGTATCCTCTTGTCGACAGCTTTAGCCCAAGCAACATAGTTCTCGCGCTCCCACTCCTCCTCTTTCTTAATCAGGGGCACTAGATGTGCACGCGCCATGGTCCCATCTCGTGCCTTGAGCGAACCCGACACCTTCTCAAGCCTCTCAATGTCATCACGCAAGTTTCGATCTCGGATACCCCCATAGAGCCTCATGAATTCACTCTGCTCCTCATAAGTGGGGAGACGCTTCGCCCCAATGTCTAGCCAATACGGGGCATGGCTGATCCATACGAAGCAGTCCCAGGGGGTATAGCCACCGTCGTTGCCACGGTAGGGGTTTAGATTCGGGAGATCCAACTCGTTGAGGAGTTCCAAGGCTGGCAGGGTGGAGAATTCCGCAGCAAAGTGTAGAATGTTTCGAGAATCGTAATCAATGACGGAAAGGGAAGCACCCGCACTGATTAGACACCTCAGGCCTGACACTTGATCATACATGAGGGCATCGAGGAACGGAGTAAATCCCAGGTCATCAGGGAACTCGAGGTCAGCCTTGGCCAGGAGGAGCATATCAATGACCTTTGCGAGATCGCTGGGAGTGCAAGCTGACCCCTGAGCCAGGTGATGAAGCGGAGTGCTGTTTCGTTCATCACACCCCATGGCATCGGCGCCAGCGGCCAGTAGCTGTGCCACCATCTCAGGATAGTGACGACGTACAGCAAAGTGGAGAGCTGCAGCACCGTCGTTTTCAGTTATGTTCGGGTTGCAGCCGGCTCTGAGGATAACCTTGACTGTATCGACATCGCCAGAGTTGGCAGCAAACATGAGGGCCGTCCTGCCATGGTAAGCCTTGATATCAACGTCGGCGCCAGCGTCGACGAGCATCTGAGCATCTCTAGTGTGGTTCATCCGAGCTGCCAGGTGAAGGGGCGTTGAACCCGTGCTGTCGAACGTGTCGATGGCCCAGGGTTCTTCCTCGAGGGCTCGTTTCAGGCCCCAGCCCTGGCGGATGGCAGTATGGACCTGGGTGGTTGTCGTCTCGGGTTGATCCTTGACATAGGATTTGACCTTGTTGAGGATGTAAATCTCGTGGTCAGAGAGGAACTGGTGTTGAAGCGCGGCATTTACTTCGTATAAAACATTCCTGAGCAAGTTAGAGTTATCTTCTGGTGAGTAAAGCATAAAAGGACCTACCTGGGAAGACCAGATTCTGGCAAGACACTCGCCCATTGACCAAGGAGAGCCTCAACGCCGTTGTAAAGTCGACGTCGGATAGCATACTATGAGAAGTATCAGCACAACGGTCACTTAGTTTGAGGGTCATCACTAACCTCCATGAGCCCTTCACCAGAAACATCATGATCATTCGGGTAAAAAGGCGCATTTGTCAAAGTCTTTTGCGTGATATGAATACCAGCCTTAAGATCACCCCAGATATCATGAGTAAACTCGATCAAAGTGAGTGGCCGTAACGACCAGTTAAGTCCCGAAAACTGACTATACGACGCCTGAAAGCTGAGAGCCCCAGAGAAGAACCACGTAGGAACTTGATACTGAAGCTGGAGGCGAGGCGAGCGTTTTTGTCGACAGCAATTCGGATTCGTACACTGCTTTGTGTCGTTGCTACGGAGGAGCCACGAACCTACCAAGGACCGCGTCCAAGGTGCGCTCTGGTGGCTGCTCTCGTTAAAATGGCATCGACATTGACATGTGTGCGTATAAGTCATTCGTCGAGCTGGCATGGCGGATCTTAGCTGTACCGAGTTGTTGTATGTCCACGGCGTTGAATATTCGTCTTCTTTGGTTCCTGGAAGGTGTACGATTCCTCGGGGATGACTGGGTACAAGACCGATAGACTTTTCTTCACTATCAAGGTCTTCCACACGATCATCTTCGAGTTCCTCTGGCTCTGATGTTAAAGCATAAGATGGCGGCATATCTTCAGCTGGTTGAGGTCCTGGCAGTTCAGCCTGAACCCCCAATGCTTTAGCCGTCGACTCAAGCATGACAAAGTCCATAAACATCTGGAACCGAGCTCGGAATCTGCTTTTGGCATCAGCGAGAGATGGTCTGCGTGAAACTCTTGGGTAGCGGCTGACTCTGCCTCGCTGGATATCCCATGCGACGTCATTGCAAGATGCAGAGTGCCCTTTGCGTTCTGCAGCTTGCGTTCGAGCTTGAGAATCCTCTGCTCCTCCAGAAGCCACTTTCTCTTCTTTGCCTTCCACAGCTTTTTATCTCCCTCGTCGGTCCCGCGAGCGCAGCTCTCAAGTATCTTGTTCAGGTCACCCACCACCTCGTTCACCTGCTCTGTTGCCTTGGCTAAAAAGTCCTGCTCTGGCGAGTTGAACGGGATTTGCTGAGCGACCTTGGCCATCGCCTCGGTTAAATCCAACTAGAGCAATTGAGTCACACGCTAATTCCCACCGCCAAGCAAAGGAAAATGAGGCATACTTCTCTTTTGAGACCATCGAAATCGCCTTGTATCTCAGGAATCTCTCGTATCAGGCTGACTGTCTTACGGACGGCTTCCAGAGCCTGCGAGACGGCGATGCCACTGGCTACCGCGCCGAATACCTCCATTTTTCGGACATGCAGTGGCTGCAGAGGTTGTATCACACGAGGGAGAATGGAAAGATTGAGAGAACCAACGGTTCGTCAGCTCACGTCGCAGGCAGCGAAGCCATTGAAGGGGATCTCCTAATGAGGGTGGAGAGACCAATCAGATGTCGAGGAGACACAGCCTCAGCGCGTAGAGCGCATTGAGAGGCGGTGCAAGGAGAATCTGCCATGACGAGATTCAGCCTCGCTAATGATGTAGGCTGAGTTTTGGTTGCCTCTGCTATTATTATTGCGGCTGAAGCTGTTTCGGGGTAAAGAATCTGTATATCCTTCTTGTTGTTGAGATTGGAAGGGAGTTATTGGGTTTGTTCAATTTGAGATGTTTAAGCCACAGATTAGCCACAGCCCACTCTTGCCGCTCTCTCCACTATCCGCGGTGGGGACGGGACGGGAAGGAAATAGCTCACTGGGCTTCACAAGGCAACCAGTCAACTCACGTGAACTCACCAGCTACCTTAGGGATCTTGACGAGAGACACCATCTTGGACTTGTTTCTTGGCTACCGTTAACATCTAGGCAGTCTTGGTTAGAGTGTCAAATCCTGGGATAACCTTATCCTGGTTTACTTTATGAGTCGGCTGCCTCCTTCCTGGCTGCTCTCTAGCGAAGCACTGTGCGTGCTTCAACACCATGGAACGAGTATGTGAGTGAGCAAGGCTTTGAGACGGCCATTCCATCTTGAAGCTGGAAATAGTCTTGGCGATAGCATAACTTGTTCGTTTGCATAAGATATTCACAGTGAGCTGTGCATTGATTTATGCAGATCTGGAGGACTCACTCGTGCTGGAACTCGATGAAGCCATCAAGACATGACGCCTCAGACAACATCCTCCTCGAGATCGATACCATCATCAACTGCTTCTTATCATGACTATTGAATTACAGCAACAGAGGAAATACTAATGAATGCAATATCTCAATTCACTCATCAGCCTATGCACTTCACCTCCTGCACACTCGGACCAAGTCAATCATTACCAGTTCATCCCAAGTTTACCGAACAAACCTCCTGACACATAGCCGTGAACCGAGGTCCCAAGCGATCGGATGGACGGGAGAACGATCTCCTCCTTCCCGCAGATGGCTTGTTGGTGAGGAGAAAAAGAAGATGGATGATCTTTTAAATGATGGCTTCAAAGGTAGGCCAAGCTTTCCCCCGCAAAAAAAGAGCCAGCCATCTCGCTTGTAATCTTTCCCTCTTTTCCCCCGCATTTTTGGTCTCGTCTTGGCAGAGAGCCGGATCCCCTGACCCTGTCCTTGGTCACGCTCTTTCTCTGACCACGTCGTCTTTAACAATAGCAAAGGCAGAATAGAGTCATAGGTAACAAAGAACGCCACATCCAGTATCAACGGAAAAACACCATCTCAGGTTCTTGCTGCGGCCCCTGCATCCCCCCAAGGCCTAGAAGCTCACTTCCCCTGTTTTCAAGAGACTTAAAAAAAAAAAAAGTCTATTCTATTAAATCCTCGTACACATGATCACCCATGTAATGAATATCCACGGGCATGCTGTCCAAAAGAGGAAGCTCAAGACCGTGGTTCAACTCCACTTTGAGGGAGACGATGAATTGCCGCTTCGTCAATCTCTTCCCC
The DNA here is from genome assembly GCA_003946985.1 of Fusarium duplospermum. NCBI lineage: Eukaryota > Fungi > Ascomycota > Sordariomycetes > Hypocreales > Nectriaceae > Fusarium > Fusarium duplospermum. The sequence continues at coordinate 49,977 of NKCI01000084.1, read as the reverse complement.
AGGATCTCATCTACATTGTTTGCGAAAAAAAAAGGGGGGTCGGTAAAAAACAGGATAAAAAGAAAGAAGACGAAAAAGGCCCACTGATATGCTCCCCGGATTTTCCCCAGAATTGCTCGTGTGCTATTGTTTTCGTTGTTCTTGATAACCTCATTTTTCTCATCCCCTCTTCTCCACGCTTTTGCACAAAATATCCCCCTCCTTCTTTTCTCCAACAAAACACATCAGAAATACCTAATTTCTCCAAAATCCTTTCATTCTATCATCACTCCCTCCGGACAAGCGGCTACACGCCCCCATTATGTGACAGAACGCGCATGCCCCTGCCCACCGCGTGGTTTATCACAGAACACCACGTTTTCTCCTCGTGCACCGGATAAAAGCCCTCAGAGTAAAAGAGGTCCAAGCGTAATTCGTATGCAATCCACGAGGGAAAAGTTCTATGCATTCTTCCTTCTGCATCTAAACCCTTTTAAAAACTTTGCAGTCCCTCTTTGCTTCTCTCCAACCACCGCATGTGGCGGTCAAGGATTCTCGGTTCCTTCGCTTCTTTAATCGCTCGCATGAATTTGATAGCAAAAGGAAAAAGGAGAGGCGGGTCGCATGTGTTGTAGAAAAAGCAAAAGATAAGAAAAACAAGAACCAAAATGTGACGCATCGGTTTGACAAGAGGCGGGGGACAAGGGAACTTGAGCAAAAGCAATGCTCAACCGATAAGCTTAGATGGACTTGACGATACCCAAGTCTGAGTTGTCGAGTGTGATAAAAACATCACTTTGAGCAGATGGTCTCTGATGGGTTGAAAAATATACACCGAGTCTATTCAGACACTTGTGCAAGTAAATGTATGTACCGTCAACTCCTATATACTAGAATACCTTCATCTTCAATCGGCACCCTTCCAGTCAGATGCGCAATTCAAGCCCCTAGGCTTTTCCGTAAACATATAATCAGCCACGACACGAAACTGGGGTATCCGTCATATCCGTCCGGCCAATCCTCCAATGCCGTCCTTTAATGTGTCGCTATCCAAGACGCAGTCCATCCACGGAAGCCGTGTCTTCATTATACAAGGTGATACAAAAGAAAAGTATGTAAATCCGCTCCTCCAATCATACACGATAGCCTTATACGTGTATGTTATCGCGCCGTCCATCGTCCGAGGTTGGCCTGCTCTCGTTGGCCAGCTCCGTCATACTTTCCGTCTCATATTTATTTGAGCGTGTGTTAGCCCGGAACTGGCTAAGATTATGTCGATGGTGATGATGGTGCACGCTGATCTCAGGCGCCATGCCACCCACCAACTCGGTCACGTCTGGTCGTCGACCCATGCGCAGGTCACTCAGCAGGCTCTTGCATGCTCCCCACGATGTGACCATGTAGATGAGCGCGTTCCAAAAACCCTGTAGTGGAAGCACAAAAGCGCTCATGAACTCGAGCGGCACTGACGAGTGCTTGGTGTGGAACACGGCATATACACGGTTGGCGCTCGACGGGATCCAGGTAATGAGGATGGCCGTGAAGAAGAGGAGAGCACACTTGGTGTACTGCCATGCTGCATTGTTGAGTTCGCGATTCCGTCGTCGAATTGGGAGGCGCTGAACGGGGGGAACCTGCATGCTGGTCCGCGTCTGCTGTTGCTGGATCGGGAGTACTACATCGGCAATGTCTCCGGAGCTAGTATCTGCCGAGATAGTCACCGAGTAGGCTCCGTTTGTGTCCTGCGGGCTGTTGACATCCGGAGCTCGGCGGCCTATGGGCTGAAGGTGGATTGCATTCGGAGCCATCACCTCGGTCGTCACCGAAACCTCGGTGGTCTTGATAGTAGCGAGAACATCTCCGAGGGAAGTGAGATCCTGATCAGTCGAGCTGAAGTTGTCCAGTTCTCTTCGCTTGCGGTAGATGGTGTGTCCAGCGCGGATGTAGATGAAGAAAGTGATGGCAATGACGACCCTGTGAATGTTAGCACTTGTTTTTAGTTCCAGCTCGAGTGTTGCTTACCAGATAGGTCCGTAGAAGGTGATGATGCGCCAGATATCCCACTCAGGACTCACCCAGCACCACAGCGTTGCATCACCATACATTCGCTCGCCCTCCCTGTTCTTGATGAAGATGTAAACAAAGGCTGGAATGAATGGGATTCCGTAGCAGCCAACAAGGTAGGGGATTTCCATCTTGCGTAGTCTTCGGGCGTCAAACTTGAAGTAAAACGTCAGATACACATTGATGGCCATGGAAAGGGTCCAGAATGCGTCTGCGGGCATGAACCTGCTCACGTTAGTATCTGTCGAGGAGTATTCCGAAAGGTACTTACATCTGGATCAAGAAGGCCTGGAATTGGCAGCCCACGGAGTGAGGGGAACTCAGATATTGCCTCGACATTAATGTTCCAACATTGGTCATCATGTTTCCAAACGAGGCGTAAAAGACTAGGCGGTTGATGGGTTTATGAAACGCCTTGGATGACACAAACGTGCCAATGACGAAGAGGGAGCCTAGCAACGAAAACACCGAGCATACTCGTTCAATGATGCTGATGGAATTAAGCTGCGACGGCGTGAGGATCTCTGACGACGACATGGCGACGGAGTTGAAGGGCGAGGCCTAGACTGATGATTGTTGTATTGATAGTATCGTGGACGTCGTGTAATTGGGTCGTTCAGTCGGAGTGAGAGCGGGCGATATCGTCTCACCGATAAAGTATCATTCTCGTAAACAATTTGATCCTTTGAAGAGTTGGAAGAGCCGTTCAAGAGGTGGCCGGCTTGTGGCAAGTCTCGTGAGGTTGCCTTTGGAAGCTGGATGACGAAGGCAGGTCCAACCCAGCCTAGAAGTATGAAACCAGGAACAAAAGGCAAAGCAAATCAAGACAGGCCAGGGTTATTATGATGTACTCTAGCGTGATGACGGACAGGCGAGAGTGAATGAGGGGAGAACGCAGATCATCATGGCAGGATGGCAAAGAAGGAATATGGAGGGGACGATGATGGTGGGTGTGGTGGGAGAGACAAGATACAAGTAGTCTTGCCCAGAAGCAGCCAAGAACCCGGCACAAAGGAAGACAAGAGGTGTGTGTAGATAGGTGTTGCAGGGAGGGGCAGGAACAGGATTCAAATGGTTCGAGGGACGATCCAAAAGAGGAAGATGAGGCTGCTGCTGCTGCAACGGAGGAGGGGGAACTAGAAGAGCTAGAACTCGAGACTACGACAGAGGGGGATAAGAGGAGAGGTGAGGAGGAAAAGGAAGGGTCTAGGTCACGGAAAACCGTTGACGAGGGTGCCCCTGCGAGCATGGACGACTAGCTTGATGCGCTGTAGATGGATGCGAGTGGGCATCCTGTCGGACGCATCATTAATGGGGCCCCGGGGAACAGGGCAGGGAGACTCCAAGGTGTGCACAGGGAGAGACTCGAGATGGAGCTCCACAGGGTTGGTTGGCTTTGACGTAACAAACATCGAGGGCAGCTGTGTTGACGGATATCTCGGTGGTCGAAGCAGCGGAGTGGCGTAACTTGGGATGACAAGAGTCAGGAAGAGGAAGAAACGGCCCAACACACGACAGCGGGAGGACGATTAAGCCTCAAAGTCAAACTGGACGGCAGATAGAACGGGAGGAACAGTGGGCGATGGCAGCTCCGAGGCATGGACATGAGCCATCCATCTCGCATTAGAGCTGTATCTGCCACATACAGACAGACAGCTAGAGCGTCCTCCAGACGAAACCTGTTGTGGCCTAGACAGCTCAGCCAAGCTCTCTAGGGCCTTGTCGTCGAGGTAGGAACGCGGATGGAGAATGGCACGGAGAGAAGAAAGGTGACGACGAATCAATGGCGTTGGAGAAGGGAGCAGCAGCTGGGCAGTTGGACGCGACGACGGGCCAGCGGGCCTGTTGTGCTGTGCGCGCTGTGCATTTCCAATGGATTGTTGATAATGGGTGTCTGATGGTGTGTGTGTCTGATGGAGGTGTGAAGGCAAAGATGTGTGTGGAGATCAGTTTGTGGAGAAACCTGGTGAGCAAAGCCCACAGGTGCCCACCGCATGCCTGAGGATCTTGGGGTTGGTCAGCCCGCGCCTTCCCCCGTCTGTAACCCGTTGATGCCGGAAGGTGCAGTGGACCTTGCTGAAGAGAAGAGTGGGCAGGGCAGGTCAGGGCAGGTGGCGCAGCTCCACTGGAATGGCCTCCCTCTGAGCAACCAGCGGCACGTAAAACAGATCCCCTGGAAGAAAGCACTGACTCTTTACTGCTGACATTGAGTGGTCCCTGGCTTCATCTCATTACTCAAAGATCCTGATCCTCCTTCTCTTTGCCGTCATAGTGTCAGGAACGGCGCCTTCCTTACGGCCCTATTCTTACGTTTGCATGTCGTCCTCGACCCCTGAGCGGCCAGTACAGGAGCTTCATCTCCTACCAAGCTTTTCCTTCAATTGTCAGACTCGGCACTAGAAGCCGTCGATTCAATGACAAATGCCCCGAGACACTCGGCCGCGAGACAGTTGACAGCAATGATCTTCACCCTCCCGAGACAAAGCTATCGATTTTAATTAAATTTCGTCTTGTCTAGGCCTCGGTATAAGTCACAACGTTCGGAATCGGCATTCCTAGAGTTTTTGCTCTTCATCTTCACGTGGTTGCCTGCCTGCTCGTCTCGCCTCCCTCCCTTTTGCTCAATTTCCCCAGAGCCAAGCTCAGTCGTGACCCTCCCCCAGCTTTTTTCCCTTCTCAGCTCCCGTCAACAGCGCCCGCTGGAGAAAAGGAGGGATCCAATTGACCGCGTTGTCTTGGTCTTTCCCATGTCTTTGCTTGGCGCGGGGTTTTTCTTCGCCACGACAGCTCTTGGCCAGCCACGCCTAGCCCATGGGACCCCTGCTCTCTGACGGGGCTTGGCATCTGGGGGAAAAGAAAGAAGAGTGAGAGAGAAAGAGAGGGGCGATGGGGACGGCAGATGGGGAGGATCCGGGGAATATTCAGCAAAGCAAAGGTCAGCAGTTGACGGAGGCGTCTTGCCTTGTCCTGTTCAACACCATCTCTCTCGTATCCTGACGATATGCTTTTCTCACCGCTTTCTGATAAGCTTCACTGACCTCACAAGCTGTACTGTGCACAGCATTTCCTCTTCATCAATCATCAGAGACACGCGGACCCATGATCCGTCAGCCCTCACAAAGCCCAAGTGGAACATTTTCTCAGCGTCTTGCCCCCCTCCGCCAAGCAGTTCTACGACTCAACTTGCCGCCTTGTTCCCTCTTAAACCCGTGTCAAAGTCAAAGCGCTCAAGCCGTGGCTGTCCAACCCCAGACGCCAACTGCGCGTCTTCTTCTTCTTCACCGGAGTTTGTGGTAGCAACCGCCGGCGCGCCTCATCACACGCCGTCTCGTCCTGGCGCGATGGAACATGCGGTAGAAGAAGCGGCTCCAGTGGTATACCTATCCAGTTGTCTCTTAGAATCAGACTCCTTTCTCTATGCGGGCGGCTTTGCTTACGGGATCGACTGCCGCCTCTTCCGTAACTCGAGTCTACAGTACCATTGGCGCCGTCACTGAAACCCTGCAGCTTGATCGATGCTGTGACAAATGAAGCGTCTGTCGAGGTTTCAGTCCATCTTTATCGACCATGCTCGCGCCGTCGTCTTGGCCACGTGTGTTGACCGCAAATCATTTCCCACGAAGGCTACTTTCCTCGAGATGCCACGCGGGAGACCAGGCTCACGATGCCGCCAGTATCGTGTCACATCTCTTGGGGCGGTCTGCTCCTCTGCCTTGCACCGATGGACGCCACATACGCAGTGAAAACGATGAGACTGCTACCTTCTTGAGCGGTGTTATATGCCACGTTTGTTGGACGCAGGATGCAACGGTCTGGGCTTGGTCGATGGCCCTTGAAGGTTTTTGGCTTATGCATATCTTGTATGTGCATCCATTACAGATGCTGGTAAGCACAAAAGCCATGGTGGTGCCATGTCTATGCACACTGACGGCACAGTCACCCAATCTTCGGTCTCGCTTCTGCAACACCAGGCCCATGGGAAGCGTCATGATGCCAGCTTCCCCAGCTTCTCGTGATGCCACTCGTTCGACTATCTCGACGCCGAGTGATCAGATCCCATTGTGAACCCAGAAAATCTCGCAAACCCCAGATTTTCCCCGGGGCTGGGCGATTCTGGGGTAAAGACTGAGAGATCTGGGGTATTCTTGGTCTGCTCAGTTAGGCGTCTCACCACCCATCTCTGCTTCACGACGGACAAAGCTGCGACTCGATGGAATAAGAACAGCGGCTCTTGGCAGATGGAATGATTGCGAATTCTCGTCCCAGCGAATCCTCATGGTCGGGCCACACCAGCCAGTTTAGTACCTGGCCCCGCGGACTTCCATCACCACCACCAAGGCATCACCAATGGCGTCGTCACTTGGCGCATCCTTCAGCACCTGGAAATGGAGGGTAGCCCGAGTGGTCGGGTTTCTGTTAGCCCGCGCCCAGACTCTGAAGCTACTGTGAATCTTGATTATTGGTCTGGCATCATCTGAGACAAGAGAACAAAGGAGAACTGGCTGGTCAAAAGCCATCGGTCACTTTTCTTAGCCCGGGCCCGATGTCATTTGCTGTCCCCAGACTCATTATTGCCACAGCTAATTCCCGCCGCCAACGAAGCCATCACCAACCCCGCGCCAGACCTTAACTCTTGGCAATGGCACCATGGCTTCAACAGAGTCATCATCGCCGCACGTGCCATTGTCGCGATCCTGATAATTATCCATCCCATGTCCTCGCTCCCCTTTCCCCTGGTCCTTGCAGGGCTAGGGGAAACCTACGTTGTCTGAACGAGAGCTCGGTCCCCCTAGCATAAACCGCTTACCTGGAATCAAGGTCCCCTGACACCTTGGCGAGGCTAGATTGTCGAGAACCACGGCTGCATCGACAATCTTGGTTCCTGTGCCGTTATTCTTTGTCAGATCCCGACAGCGTATCCGAGCGGCAGATTGTATCTTGTCGCGTGATCCTTGAGCTGGTCAAGGTGCTTGCTATGTGGTATTACAGAATACGAGCTACGCTTATTTTCAGTCATTAACTGAGAGTTCAGAGTATCATTCCAACACCCCTCTTCTAGGTTGTCGACGGCGGACTGTCAAACAACCAAGATAGAGCCAGCCACACTAAAACTATACAGTAGCAAGACCGGCTCCAGGCCCCTTGCTGTGCCTCGTCGAGCCGTTTCGTACGCTAACCTGGTAGCCCCTGAATAGCTTCAGATTGAGCGCAAAGTCCGGCTCTCCGCCCCCAAGGTCTCACCGGCTTAGCCTTAACTGGGAGGCGTTTTCCGGAGCTATTCCCGGGAATTGATAGACTGGACATGATGGTCTGGTTCTAGAACGACCTTGGGGGATGGGGGTCGTTGATGTTATTTGTTGGAGATAGGCCAAGACGGATTCCTCTTGCTGGGACACGAGTCAATGTCGAGTCGAGGTGTCACTTCTCGTAACAGCCAGCTGACCTATGGAAGAGTGTTCTCCCCTAGTTTGATTCTGGGCTTGGTCTTGTCAGCGTCATTTCGCGGCCGGGCATATGGCTGGCGTCTTACCTCAACCGTACATTGCAGACACATCTCAAGTTCGGATCAAGAGATAGCCCCCAATCCTATCCGCCCAGGCTTACGCCGCCCGGCCGGTGTTTTGTATTGTTCACCTCAGTCGGCATCTCCTGGGCAGGTACCTCATTCGCTGGCATCTCAACTTCAACGGCCGTGTCGGATGAAGAAGAACCTGGGGCTATAGGCGCTGACCCTTCTAGCTCGTACGTAGGACGAGGAACACAGTCTGAGGGTAGCTGTGCTTTGTACTCGACTTCTGGCGTTTCCGAGCCACCGCCCTCAACATGGGCACCTTCAACATGGGCGAGTTTCGGCTCCTTGGGTTGCTTCTGTCGTCGCTTCCACCACCAGACGCCGAAGAAGGCGGCGCATGCTAGGAAGACAAAGGATGGGATGACTGATCCGACGATGATGGGTATGTTTGCTTTTGAAGAGTCGTCTAATTCTCGGTCAGTTCGTCACTATTCATTTGAATATGTTCTGGATATACCGTTCGAATCAGAGCCCGAGCCAGAGCCCGGGTGTGCCGTCTGAGTGACCTTGAGAGTGCGTGTAACAGTGAAAAAGTCTCGCTCATGGTTAGTTCTCATCCCAGTGACTTGACCATCTCAACATACTACTTAATGAAGCCGTAGCCGCTCCCGTCTTGGTCCCCAAAACGACCGTGATAACTCCTCCAGTGTAATCAGTCATGATCGTGGTCGCACACCCGGCACACGAAGTTGTCGGTACGGCAATCTTGTTGGGTGCTATGGTGGATGCACTTTCAGAGTCTTTGCACTTGTCGAGGAATTGCTTAAACTCGTTTTGCACGTCGGCGTTTACAGTATCTTTGGTTGAATCGCTATTTTCTTCTACGCAGTCTATACAGATGTTGTAGACCTGCATAAAGGAGCCGTCCTCAGCACATAGTCTATCGGTCTTGTCTCCATCCGAGAGACCAATCTTGTATGCGTTGTCTAGAAAAGATCAGTTGCTGGATAATCATGGTCAGAGAAGGGAGGCGTACTGCAGTCATCGTAGCATACTGCGGGAGTTGTGTCTCGTCGAAGATGAACATGTCCCACAGGGTTACTCTGGACTTGAGGTTGAAACATGGACTTCCAAGTCTGTCCAGCATATTGAAGTAGAAAATCCATCTTTCAATCGTACAAGTTTGATATTTGGACATGCCAAGGAATAAAGGTAAAAGGATATAAGAGGGAAATGCAAAGATGACTATTTTTCGGGTCGTCGGTATTTTTACTTATTTTAAGCATCCTCTTTAAATCTTGTTGATCGCAAGGCCAAGCTTTCCAACAAAAAACACCGCCTTGATCATCTCCAACCAGCAACACAGCCTGTGGGATTTAATCAGTGGCGTCGACGATCTCTTACCGCCACCGAACGGAGACTCCAACATCCAGCAAAAGACTTGTAAGTGAAGGGATTCGTCCCGAGTTCCTAGCGCTGATGTCGATCAGCCTTGTGAGGCACGCTTGACGTTATGCTTGTCGATCATTGAGGCTTGAACGTGACCCTTTTTTTTTTTTTTTTTTGGCAACGTGTAAATTGGGAGAGTGCAACGTGAGAAAACTTTTGGGTTTGGCGAATTGTTTGTTGTAAATGACATTTCTGGGGTATCAAGGCTGATGTACCTGGGTTTCAACTTGGAGGCGTATAGAAAAGAATAACAAGCATCGCCAACCCTTCGCTCTCGACTACAACTTCATTTGGAGGCACCTGCCCCATCATTATCGACATTCCCTAACTTACTTTCATCAGGCTTGCTCTCCCCTCCCTTTCTCTCTTCCGCCTTGGCCTGCCCTTCCTCGTTCTCCTCAACCCTTCTCTCCCCCGGCTTCTTGTCTGTCGACATCTCGTGAGCAGCAACCTCATTCGCAGCCATCTCAGCTCCATCTGGAGAAATGGGATCCGGAACGAAAGGTGTCGAACCCTCCAGTTCATATGTAGGCCGAGATATACAATCCGAGTGCAGCTGAGCCTTCTCAACCTTGGGTTCCCCGTCTGCCCCAACCTGGGCTTCTTGATCCTTTATCCTTTGTCGTTTCTTGTACCACCTGAAGCCGAGGATTGCAAAGACGATTAGGAGTACGACTGAGGGAACGACGGGACCGATGATGGTTGCTAGATCTGGGCCTGTCGAGTCATTCGGCTCTGGAAAGCAAGTTAGGTTGTGTCAAGAAAGGGGAGATGTATCGGACGTACCGTCGGGTTCTCTCTCTGAGTTGGCAGTTTGCGTCGTCCGATGCGTGACCGTTTTTGTGACCTCGAAGCGATCCCCTTATCTTGGCGTCAGTTCCTGGTATGGACAAGGAGCGCACCGACTTGACTTACTGTCCAAAGACGCTGTTTCTGCCTCCGTCTTGGTGCCCCTAATAAGTGTGACAGTCCTCCCTTGCCAGTCTGTGGTGACTACCGTCGAGCACCCAGAGCAGAGGGGTGCTAGTATTTCTGTGGTGGGTTCCATGTCTTCAGTCGACGTTGGCTGATCCTGGCCCTCGCAGTACTTGATAAAGTCCGCGAACTGGCTGTCCAAGTATCCTTCCAGCGTTGCCTTTGCGTCGTCTGTATTTTCTGTTACACATTCTCTGCAGAGCGCGTACGAGCCCATGAAGGAGCTGCCTTTGGCACACAGTTTATCGTTCTTCCCGACCGAGAGGGCGATTTTGTAAGCGCCATCTGCACAGATATCGTCATCAGTCAAAATCAAAGCGTCAACTGGAACTATTCGGACTAACCGCAGTCATTGTAGCAAGCGTCAAGAGCGCTTGAGGAGGTAGCCTGGCGAGCAGCGAGGTGCGGAAGGGCATCGCTCCACGTTGATGAGAATCCGACCAAGGCACTTCGGGGATGCCATATTCTAGATTCCATGCTTGTGTTGGTTGCAAAGCATTCTTTGGAAAAGGATCCCGTCGTTTGGCAAGACACTCGCGGAGAAGAACGACGAGAAACCGGAGAAGAGGCTTTACTTGACGACTCTTCCTTATCCTCTTTTTTTTTAAATAGAGAGCAGGTGACCCAATCCATGCTCTGGCATACATATCATGCAAGCCACTTCTATTCCATGCAGTACACAGCCCAACCGTTGTTCAGCTGCATCCTACGCAGCCTGATTTGAGCCTTTCTTCAAATGGCGCAAGGGCATAGTAGGCTCAAGAAAAGACTTGTTTATTTCCTTCGACAAATCTAGAACAATGCAAATAGAGTGTCTCCTTATGAGTTTAAAAAGTTTGAAGCTTAGTTTACCAGTCTTGGGTAGAAATTTGCGGTTCGTCTCATCCACCGGCTTTGTGGTTTGTTCCACAACAGCATCCAGCCTCATCCAAATTGAGGAGGGGGCGGCGACCGTCTTTTGCACCGTGGCAAGCATCGAGTGGGCAGAGAGAGATCATGTATGTACAGCCCTTTTGCCAAGCCTTGGATTGACCATTGAATGCTTTTGTTCTCTTGATGAGTCCATTGTCAATTCTAGCCTAACTTGAATCCTCAACTAAATCAAGAGAGCCTCCACTCCACGAAATCCCTATCCCCTCGAGTTGGTCGTTGGACCCTTGGTAACGAACCCGTACAACATAAAACTATGCTACCCAGACCACACAAAGACGGTTGGAAGATTCCCCCGATGATCGAGTGCCACGGAGTAGCCGACGATGTCGGGCGAGTTGCACTCGAAGAAACGCATTCGAAGATAAAGAAGATGGCTTCTAGGCAGTTCCTGCACTGTGCTGACGTCGATTATTGTGGGAGGATCTATCATAGGAACCTTCCAGTAAATACACTGTGGATAGCGGTCGATTTGTCGATAATCAAGCATGAGATACCACCAAGCACCTGGTATGGCAGGATAGTTGCGACACCATGCTTTTCGCTGACGACGGGAGACTGGGAACACCCGCAGAACCCCAAATGCATCAACCGCGGCAAAGTAATCCCCATTTCTATCAAGTAGCGGCAACTGGAACATGAACTCAGACTTGTCCAAAGCATCCTTCGAAGAGTTTAGCATGGCGTCAATGTCTTTGGGCGATGACCGCCTCTTCTGAATGTAGGGTTGACCATCAATCTTGATGACAGAAGTGTAAGTAGGACGGCTCGAGTCAGATGAAGGTCGATATGACCTTAGATAGGACACAGGCTTTTGACCAAGTGCTACAGCGATTGCAGTCTCCCGGACGAGGTAACTGGCAATCATCCGCCAGACCTCACAGGGGAGCTGTCGCGGCCAGCTTTCATAGTAGAGCAGCCTGCTGGACAGAAGTTTCACAAGGTAATGGGCCCTGCGTCTCTAGTGGCTGGCTGAAGGCGTAAATCCGCGTAGTGGCATCTCAAAACGCCTCGACTCGATAGCTGAAGAGGTGCTCCGCCGGTAACATTCAAGATGCAAGCAGTCTTTCTCCTGTTTGTTACTCCAGCAATGGTACCGGGGATCGCACCTGTGAGGTTTAGACGCTCTCTTGATACTGTATAGCCTGCGGACCCCGTGGAAAACAAACTCCTCGGAGAAGCAGTCTGTATTGAGACCTGGATGCACCAGTCAGCGGAAGCATCGACCGTACTTGGCGAGCACTTACGCGCGACAATCTTCTCGCCTTCAACGAAGTCGAATTTGCACATCATGCATTGTATATTGGCCGAAAATATTCCAAATTCAATCGGTCTATCGGATTCATCATGAGCCATGGCAAGATTGGAATACAGACACAACAAGGGTAGGTTAGATCTCAGGACACGAGACGTTGAGTTTTGCCAGACTCAGAAAACGAGGATGAGGGAGGAAAGAATGGAGAAAGACAAAGAAGCCGAAGATGAAGTTTTAACCTCCAACAACAAGGCAACATAGGGAAAGAGCCACCCAGCATCCTTTCTCAAGTTCAATTGGCTCCCTTGTCTAGGTAACGACGGCACGCCCTCATCAAACATCGCCACGCCTAGCAAACAGAATCTCGCCGCCGATATGCATCTAACCTCTCTACCCCATTCTCCGACTGCCTTCAGCCGATAGCTCGTAGGCGACTGCCTCATTGGCTGCCATCTCAGCATAAGAAGATGATTGAACATGGCCCTGATCGGTAGGCAATGCTGAACCTGTTTGCCCATGGCTAGGCCGAGGAATACACTCCGAGTGTAGCTGAGGCTTGTCAAACTGGGTCGTTTCTTGGTTATCTTGAGTACTTGGGGAAGCTTTTGGTGATCTCTTGCGTCGTCTGTACCACCAGAAGCCAACCCCTACGAGGACCAAGACGACCACAACTGAGGCGACAACAGGTCCGGCAATCCAGGCTTTACTTTTGCCTGAGCTGTCTAGGAAAAGGTCAGATATTGTACGAAATAAGCATTGTTAACATACCCTTTGCCTCTGAAGCGCTACTTGAAGTTGGCGGATCCAATTCATCTGACTCGGCTGTTGTTGAGGGAACATCTACTCCGGTTAGTCAAAGACAAGGAGAGAGTAGTCAATACCTACTATTAGAAGTAGAAGTTGGCACGTTTCTCGTAGCCGAATCATCTGAATCATCACTAGTTGCCGCCTCTGTAGCAGAGCTTTGCTCATCCTCCGCAGTAGTCGCCAAGGTAGTAGAGGCAGTGGCCAAAGTAGCAGACGCAGTAGCCATAGTCGCCCAATTCGTCAACGACGTAAAGCTGGCGCAATAGTCTACAAAACGGCCCAGCTTTGGCTCGACATACTCTCTAACGTTTTCAGAGTCGGTCTCATCCTCGATACAATCTGCGCAGGTCTGATATAGATCGTAGAAGGCGTTGTCTTGGCACAACTCTTCAGTCCGTCCAAACAGGCGTGCATACTGATATGCACTTTCTGTGTATCACACAAATTAGTAATTCACATACAAACAATCCAGTGAGAACCTTTGGCCTACCACAGTCAAAACATTGCGCTGGAGTAGACTGCCGACGGACAAGCGTCAATATGCCGTCAGCCATATTATCTCGAGACGCCATTACCCGCAAGCCAAAACAAATTGAGAAAAACAAGGCAAATAAAAGACGCTGGCACCCGGAGGTCTCGGACGTTTTTGACTATCTCCAGCTGCCAGGGATGCAAACGCCAAGGCTGCAAGCAGGTTCAGCTGAGAGTTGAGCGCGATCCTGATTTGCTGCGTGCCTCGGTAAAGTGAAAGGTCATGAAACGGGAGTTATTAACCGATGCTGCATGTTTAGAGCTTAATCTAACTATTGTTTCTTTGGGTTTTTTGGGGGGGAAAGTCGGAAGAGGTTGATGCAAGTTTGGATCAAGAATTGGTTGTCAGACAGGTTATGCAGTGACTGTATCAAACCCATAGATTTTAGGCTGTAGAATTTCTTGCGTAGATATCATGTCACTTTGTGGATTGAATTAATCTTGGGACTAACAGGGTTTCTATTGTTGAACCTGGTTGAGGGTTGGGATCTTCAGGTTAAGATGCAAGTCATGTCACGCGCGAATTTCTTGGAAAATCACCAAGGATCGAATCACTCCTCCTTATCACTTCCCCATTTCCTCGACCTACATATAGGTTGCTGAAACTTCCCCTTTCAAAGAACACGGCTCCTTTGGGCTGCAAGTCTTGAAGATGTTTGCTCAGCCAAGACAAGCCCTCCAAACACAACTTCACAAGGAAGTCCGTTGCCTGTTTCGTGGTGATGCGAGAAACACCATAAAAGAGCAAGGCATCAGTCGACGTTAGGGAATATTCGATGACTTCTGTTTGATGTGCCTAGCGAGATATTCACTTTCCTGCCTACTTCTTTTCTTCGCCATTCACTCTCAACCCGGAAGATTCTACTCTTTGTACTGAAAATCCCAGCAAGAAGACGACATGGCAGCAATAAACTCTCCAAAACACCTACCTCCCAGCGGGGATCATGAAACTGCTCCACGGGAATCCACCCCGGCTACCTTGATCGCATCACCACAACTTGGAGACGCATCCATCGTCGACATCCATCTCCATCATGTCACGCAGAAACAACCGCCGGGCACGATCCGCAAAGCCCACAAGCCACACCACCGAGAGCCAGCTGGCAGTCCCAAAGTCCACCAAACAGATCAAGAAGCAGAAACGCCGCGAGCGACGCGAAGCGAGACGGAACCGGGGGCGAAACCGCATGGAAGAGCCCACGGTCGACAGCGACGGCGATATAAACGCCATTTCCGAGTCCGATTCAGAGTCTGAGCAGCAGAGCGGGTGCCGAAGCGTCAAACAGGAGAAGATGGATCTTGACCGACCTGGACCATTCGATTTCCAGAGACTCCGCACGGCCGTCACGTCCATTATTAAAGAGTGCGTTGAGGAGTTTGGAGTGGGAAGTATGATGGATGACTACATGGACTGGCAGCCGGAGCCGCCTAGACCTGTGTATCTGGTTCTAAAGAGCGAGATGCCATGTTATCCCGAAGGAAAAGTCCGCAGATATTGAGGGGGGCTGTTGGTCTTCAAGCGTATGCTGATTATGAGAGTCAGTTTGTAGGTTATTGGATTTGGGAGACGATCTGAGATTGCTATTTGATGGATGTTGGATCTTGGGAGAGGAGAGACGTGGTTGATGATTGGGAACTTGGGGGTTCAGGAGAGTCGGCGTTTTGGGTTATTAGACATGAGAGGTGTGCTGGCGCTAGCCCCCGGAGTACGTATCACCCCGAGCTTGTTACTTGATGATTGGGCTTTTAGATTGGTAGATAATATATGAAGCGAAATAATTTATTCAACAAGGTCATAGTCCAAGTGATGGATTCGCCGATTGAATCAACTGCTCATGGGTAGGTGTGAACATACCCTGAACTCATGTCTCGAGAAGAGTGGACCGACGGCAGTACGAAGAGAGATAAACGAATGACCTAGAGATAAATTCATGCATTTATCCCAGTTCTAGAGGATATCCTTTTGGTCGAGGTAGAAAGGTGAGAGGTTGGGTGAGCGAGGTGGCATACTGGAACAAGGAAGGAGTCGCCATCCACCACTCCTTCCCTCGACGACATCAACTACCTATGAACTGCAGGAACTGCGTGCACATGTGCCCGAGTAAACATGATCTTCGGACTTTCTGCTCAGTAATAAAATCTAGCATCCTGCAATTCTCCTATAACTCATCACCACCGAACCCAGTCCTACACCGACTCACCTCATCAGCTGTCGCCAGCAATGGACGCTCCCATTTAGCATTCTCACTTTTTTTCTCTCTCCCCTCTACTCAGTTTGGCTACATCACAATCATAATGAGTAGGTTCTCTTATGGTTCTGGAAGCTACGGCTACAGTTATGCAGCCATCCTCGCGGGGCAGGTCGCCCACTCCCGCGAGGCATCTAGGCACTCGGCCTTGTCTCATCCCTCTTACCCGCCGTCGGTACGATCGAGGAGGAGAACTTCAACCGATGAGCAGCATTGTCGGCTCGAGTCGTCTCCGCATGTTCACACCCGCGAGTCCTCTACTGTTGGAAGGAGGCCTTCCGTGGAGGACGAAGGTACACACGGTCATCGCAGAAGACCCAACGAAGTCAGACATTCCGAAGAAGCTCGCAGACGATCTATTGATCATCAGAAACACTATCATCATCCGCCTCAAATGCATCTTTGCGTCCCTGGTCCTCATCACGCGCATCACCTTCCTATTTGTCACCATTTGCACCAGCGGTACGATCCAGAAACAAAGCAGTTCCATTACTCCAGCAGCCTTCCCAAAGACACCAAATTTCCAGGGCCAGTCCAGAGAAAAACCAGCAAAGCCCAGAGCAAGGTGGTGGCGGTCAGATCGAAGAACAATGACATGACCTGGCGCCGGATCAGCCAGAGCATGGGGTTGGTCAAGACCAGGAAGCACGGCCGACTTGAAGAGAAGCTGCCTAGCCATACCGTCCCCAATGTGAAGAAGAAGAAGAAATGGAAGTGGTGGTGGTGGTGGGGCAAGAAGAAGGAGAAGGATCCTGTCGAGCCAGAGCATCACGATGTTTACAACGCCCCAAAGAACAAGGAACCCGAGATGATCGTTCGACCGGAATCAAGAGCAGGCATGCTAGAGTGGCTCGGCGGCGAGTCACTACCTGTTCAATCACCACAGGCGTTGAAGGAACTATTCGAGCAGGAATAATGAGTAGATGGACTTGGTACTAGATCAGTATCGGCTAGGTCACGGCTGTTGCGGACAGAAACGATGATTGTTATTGGAGGATGACCACTCTTTCTTGTTTACCCAGAGCATTATCCATTTCACTACAGAGTAGGTCAGTTATTCTACTCCTATTAACCTGAACGTGCTCTTCTTACTCGATATCTACACTCCTCTCTCTGAGACGGGAACGGCGAGTGAGCAGTGTGAAACCATTGGCACGGTATAAACTGCACCGTCTACCTTATCATCAAGGAACTAGTTTGACTAAGAACTAGTATCGTTATTATGAATTGATTCATTCCCTATCTATGCTCGTCGGGTATCAAAGGTACAACATGACAGACGCTGAACAACCACGATGGGTTCAGTCGGCTCAAACCCTCTTCCCACAAGATGACCACCCCTTGATAAGTTGGATAAAAAAGCAAACAAAAACATGGCGTACATAGAACCCAAGATTCAGCCCTCTAGTCGATATGTGACATCACAGGCTTTCCCACACCCCTCAAACGGCTAAACGCCAATGCGGATAACCTCACATCTTTTCAACGCTGATGGCGCAAAACTTACGGTAAACACTCTCCTAAGAACAAATAAAATAAAAAATAAAATAAAAATAGCAGAGCCTCAAGAAATTTTCCATCTTGATCGACGATGGGGGAAAAAAATGTGCACATGCAGACCCTGTCGGGCTTCCCGGGTCACAGCCTGAAAGGTTGTCAAATGTGAACCACCCGGAAGCTGGAGCTTTTGTGATTTCCTACTAAAAGGGTTGCATGTGTCGTTTCGTTGCCTATGGGCGCATGACGTCCCGCGTTTATGTGTGAAGATCCCCCACGGTGTGTGTGTGGTTTCTCTGACATGTGGCTCCAACTTTTTTTTTTCTTCTATTTGATGGGATGAAAGAGAGAATCCGGGGTATTGAGTGAGGAGATTTGGCTTTTGTGTTACTTGAAACACCTTGTTTTTTCTGTCGCATGCCGTATCCAGCAAGTCTAGATAGCTAGGGATATCCATGTATTCCCATCATCACCCCACGACTTGGAATCTCATGTTATTACTGCCTACGCATAAACATACATACATTTCTTTTTTAACTGTCGTCATCTGCCGTGTCACTCTCTGCACCTTTCAACACCATCTTTAGAATGACTCAACACCCTCTATCGTTTCCCAAAATCACAACAAGTGCACACACAATCCTCCCACAGCCTTGCTTACCTACATAACACCTGCCCCCCCCCTCCCCCCAGGTAATTGTATTTCCGGGTCAAAAGTGCATTCTCAGCGGGGGGGAGGGGCAAATAATATGCAGGTGTCTCCTGAATATTTTGGAATTTGCAAAAAAAAAATCTCTGTGGCATGATGGGATGTCTCGCCTTTCTTACGCGATGAAGAATGGAAATCACAAAGAGACACAGAAAATGGATCCATATGGGCGGCAACACATAACACACCCCTCCCCCGGCAAAAGAGAAGCCGCAAAAACACACAATAACAATAAGAGCTCCAGTAAAACGAAACGAAATCACAGTCACATGCCCCCAGGCATGCAGAAAGCACCTCCCGCAGGACCCGCAAGCAATGCACACACTCCCACCCATGGCGAACCAAGGACCCTCCAAGATGGTCTATCAAGTACAGGTACTTTCCCTCACACACACACTTGATTCTCTCCGATCCCCCCGTCTTGTGGATCCCCGCGCGAAAGGCTCGTCCCGAAGCCCCCCCTCCTTTGAAAGAAGAGACGACACCCTCCACAACGGGCACGTTTTTTCTCATGGTCCCTCTCCCCCCCCGCTCAAACGGGAGCTAACGCTGGCTCTTTTAGCGGTTCGAGTGGAGAAATAGTTCGAGACGAAGCGCATGGCAATCACAACCCGAGGGGAGATCGATCCCGGGGAGGGGGGAACGGACTCGACGGGACAAGGTCGGCCAACTTCCATTCTTGACATCCATGGCATGGGAGGGATGCTCTCAAGACGGATCCTACAACGGGCGCCACTCTGACCGTCCCCCCCGTCATATGTGACAGCTGCTTCTGATTCAACGACGTGATGGGTACTATAAAGACCGCCTACCTGCAGCTAAGCAATGGGGACACGTCGGGTATGGCTGGCTATAAAGAACCACCCCAGTATGGATTGATCAGTTCGGTTCAATTCAGTGGATGAACGTATCCGCAGAGCCCATCCATCGTCCAGCCCAGCCCAGCCCAGTCCAGTCCACTTCAGTCTCCAGTCGAGCAGGTGTCACCAGCGCCAAAAATCCATCCATATCATTCATTTTCCCCCCCGTCACATCCTATATGGAACAAAACAAGACAGCATACGAATCCTACTAGCCCCCCGTCTAGAGGGGCGGACACAAATTGAAGCCCTTGGGTATCGGATTTTGCACCCACGACGCCTTGCCTTTCGCACACACAAAATATCGACCAAAAAAAAAATAATAAAAACATCCAAATCCAATCCAATCCAACCCTAGATTCCATAAAAACGCTCAAGAAAGAAAAAGTCGTTGACACCCTGGGCTCGAGCCAGGTCCTGTTGCGACCAGTCTGGTTCTGGTGTCTGGTCTTGTTCCCACATATAACGTATCCCATGGTTCTGTTCTCCTCCTCTTCCAACCCAAACTAACCATGGCAACAGCCTCCCTCCTTCTTTTAACAGACAAGCAGATGAATAAAAACAAGATAACAGAAGCGAAAACAGACAACAGCAACAAACACACACACAAAAACCGGTGCCAGTAGCAGAATGTGGCAACATCGCCGACCTCACATCAGTGTGGGTGCTACCACTCCAGTCGTGAGCCGACTCCACTGCCCACGTCCGATGTCCTCCTCGACTGCTGGCTCGTCCTGAATTTTGACTCATAATCCGAGGTCTCACTCGCTGCTCGATTAAAGTCTCGCCGCTCGGCAACCCACCAATAGTGCAGCACATCTCGTTGCCACCGCAGAAGGTCGCGAATTTTGAGTCCTTGGCTAGTGGTAAACGTCACGTAGAGCAGCAGCGCCTTCAGTGGTGACAACCTGAGCTGATGCAGAAGCCACCGATTGACAAAGTCCGTCTTGCCACCCTCGTTGTGCGCAATGATGAGCCGGTCGATGGAATACTCTTTCGACGCAAGCTGCATCCGACCTCGCTTGGTCGGGTCGCTGTCTGGTAACTTGGCTGCAGCCTTCAGCGCTCCACCAGCCGTTGATGGCATTTCCTGCAAGAGATGCTCCGGCTGGCTTAGTAGTAATGAGAATTTGGCGTGGGCGAGGCTGGGTTGAGACCCGTCGTCAGGATCAAGCTCGATGTCCTCGTACCCTTGTTTAGGGTACAAAAGATAAGCCACTTTTGACGATAGGTGCTTCTGCATTACCCCCTTCTCCTCGCACAGCTGCCGGAGCTGCGTTACCTTATCCTGTAGCTTAGACACGCTATCGGACATTCGCTCTTGGTCCGCTGGGAAGTCGGCCAAGAATTCCTTCTCGGCTGTCGTCAATTCCATGTTTGCCGCAGTCTTCATCTTCAGCTCATTCTCGTGGTCTGCCTTCAGGAACAGTAGTTCATCGAGGTCCTCTTTGGCATTTTGAAGATCGCCCACAGCTGACATGAGCTCTTGGAACAGTGGGTGAGGTTCATCCGCAGGACCGTTGGGAGAAATCCCCCTGAGCAAGTCCGGCGTGTCTTTGTTGTCGTCTTCAAAGTGCTTTGGTTCAGGTTCGTTGGGTGGCCGTATGGATATGGCATTGCCCACCGCGAGCAAGCTGAAGAAGTTGGTTTCCAATTTGTTGAGCTCTTCCTCCTCTTCGTCCAGAGTCATTTCTTGGTCCTCGTAATCACGCTCCAAGTCCTGATATTCGTTCCTCAAACGCTGCATCTCTGCTAGCCGACGATCAACATTGCCACGCAACGATTGAAGTGAACCATTGGGATTGACAAGCACGGGCCGTATGATGCCCATGAAGGCATTGTCAGCCTGGTCTCTGGCACTCCGCAACTCTTTGAGCCTTTTTCTTTTTTTCGACATCTGAGACTTGATATCATTTAATTTGGCCCTTTGATCTTTGAGCTTGGTCCAGAGTTGCTCCACTGCGTCCTCGGGGGGAGCAGATGCCTTGGGGGCATTGCCTTTGCTGGTATCATTCGCCTCTGGTACAGGATTAACCCGCGTGTCAGTACCTGACCAACGACGGGGAGTTTGGCTCCTTTCGTATTGAGAGATCCATGTCGTGATCCGGTTGGTCATGGACGCCTTGCGGCGGATCACTCCTGGGGTAACAAGAGGCGCAGAGGGAGGCAGAGGTGGAAATTGCCGGGTACCAGAGGGTTCAATATGGTCCAGTTCCGATCCGGGGCCAAGGGAAGACTCCGACCATGATTCCGTGTCAGAATCAGATGGAGAGTCCGAGTCAAAACGGGCATCCAAATGGGCAGTCCGGTTAAAATTGCTGGGCCTTCGAACCCTCGACGGACTACCGTCCTCAGCCAGGGCGCTGATCTTGGGTGGGGGTGTCAACTCGATGAATCTTTTGTGCGGCCCCGAACCATGTACCGGGGACTTTGTGGCCGAAGCCCCGAAGTCTTCCGGCGTCGAGGCGGCCGGTGGCCGAGGAGGCGGTGACGGTGGAGCGGAGCCCGGGATCGTAGCTTGCTGGGGCCGAAACGAATCGAGGTGTTGTCGAAAAGAGGGCAGCGACGTTGGCAGAGATGTCGGACGAAGGGTCTCGTGGCTCTTTGATACTGGTGGAAGCGAATGTTGATGAACAGAACGAGATGTTAGTTTCTGCGAGGACGATCGGGACAAAGAAGTTGGTGAGCGTCGTGGTGGTGGAACGTAGGCCGGGGGCGGTGGGGTGGAACGCGACACGACAGTGTCCAACTTGGTGATCCCGAAGCTAGCGGGGTGGAAGCTGGAGAGTGAAGCGACACTGTCGAGGGGCATGGAGTATTCGGATATGGATGTGCTTCTCGAGGATGGCAACGACAGCAACAGAGCATCTTGGACCGAGTCATAAGGCTCGCCCTCGACCCGGCCCCGGGTTCGAGGATACGCATCAGTCCCAGGCACAGGCACAGGCACAGGACGGGGCGAGGATTGAACGTGACGGAGACAAGAACCTTGGAAGGTTTGCGTGAAGCTCTGGTGGTTATCGCGTACCACCACGGCATCCATGGACGATGATCAAGATGACTATGGCAAGGGGGAAGACTTCATGGGGGCGGCTCGTCCATACCTATCCCAAGGTGGCATCGATAGCTGGATGGGTGATGACGAGAGTGTGATGGATGGATGGATGGAGCTGTAGCTGGAGCTGGAGCTGGAGCTGGAAAGTGTGAGCCGAGGAGGCAAGAGGCGGGCGATCAAATGTCGAAGGCAATGAATGACAATGCGGCTCTGCAGCTTTGCGGGGATAAAAGGAGAAAGAATAGAAAGAGCAGAGGTGAACTTTCCAGGTTTGGGATGGAGCTGGAGATTTGACAGCTGGAGCTCCGACGCGAGGCCCACGGTGTGCAGGCTGGCCCTTCATTTCTTTTTCCCCTTCTCTCTCCCTTCACTAATCAACCGCCGGAGGTGACGGGACAGGAGAGAACGAGATAACGGGAGCACAGGCAAGGTCTGTCTGGTCTGGCTAGGCGACACTCGGTAGGCACTAGCCTAGGGGAGGGCCCGTGTCTGGGGACTCGGCCACTAGATGTTAGCGAAGTGCTAGCCCTGTTTTCGGGGAAGCTTGCCCCGGTTCCTGGATGGCCTGCTCTGATTCACCAGGGAGCAACAATCAACGGGTTTAGACCCCAAATTTATCCATAGATGACATCCTGCCTATCAAGTGGAAACATGGCGTCTCATGTGAGAGGGCCAAGCCATGACATCTCTGCGATACTGTGTGAGGTGGTGTCGGGCTGCATAAATAGCCCGTGAAGCCCACTGGAGGTCATCCCTGGCCTGCACTGGCCTGCCCTGGCCCAGGAGCGGCACGGGCATGCATCCAGGCAGTTTGATGGCCAACGGTCCCCCGTCGATGCCGCCGAAAACGGGGCTACGGGACCCCTCCTCCGGTCGCCATCCTCCATCTCTCCTCGGAGGCAGGAATAGGTCCACTTCACCGACTCGGCCGCTTCGCGCTTCGACTCGTCCACCGTCATCTCGAGATGACTCTTGAGGCTCTGTGGCTTCGATTTGAGGCCCACGAGGCCTGCAGCTGCCGTGAACTGTGTAGCGTTATCACTGGGAGAACGCTGGACTAGCTGGAGCAGCCACAGTATGAGTATCCAACTGATGCCTCTCCCACACTGTGCTATTTTTGACCACTCATCTTCCTCCATCCCAGAGCCTCGTTGACATTGTAACTCTACATGGTCACCTAACAGCTTCAAGCTGCACGCGTTCCCGATGCCTCAAAATCGCTCACTCCCCTCCACTTCGTCTTTGTCCAATCACCCGTGTTTTGTCCATGTCTTCCCGCGCGCTGGCTCCATCCGGAGGGGCGTGTACTTCACCCGTCGGTCCCTCTCCTCGGAACGTCCTCCAGATGGGCGCCAGTGTGTGGTGCTCTCCAGTGAGCGCCGGGTTTATCTCGACCTTGGCTCGTTCTACTTCTCTCGCTTCCTCCTTCTCTGGTCTCTCCCACAGAGAATGGCTAGAGGTCGTCATGCGAGCCTGCATGTTGACTCCTCAGTCCCCTCCCTGAGTCCACCTCCTCCACTTCTTCTATCCCCACTTGTCCCCCGTTCTATTACTCGTTGGTGAATGCGCGACATAAGAGATGCTGGGCTGCATTGTAAAAAGCAACTGATAAGCTACGGCTGCCGCTCTGTTGTGCACTCTTCTCTCGGCCGTCCGGTTTTGTCCCTCTGTCTCGTCCGATATCCTCCTCGGGCTGGCGGGACTCGTGAGACTTGAGTTGTTCTGGCTGAAGCCCGTTCCCGTTGACTTCAGTCTACATCGCATCGCTGCCGTCTGTCTGCTCGACGCAGTACAACAGCTCCTACAGCTATAGCTACAGCTAAAGCTGCTGCCTCTGCGGCTGTTTCTGCAGCTGCTCATTGCTCAGCCCTCCCTGCGATCATCACGGGCAGATGCCGATGCCTTGTTCGACCACCACCACCACACCTTCGAACAGTCCACCATCAACAACCAACCCCAGCTGCTTTAGGATATCAAAAGACCACCACTAGCTGACGCCCTCCAGCATATCTTATGCGGCTTCAAGTGGTCATCCTAGTCTTTGCAGATACTCTGACCTCCCACCGACTTGCATGCAGCCAAAGACAACGAGATCCATAGGGACACCGCTTCCACCTCAACTGAGTTGACAGGAGAAACACGCAACAAGTCCCATTCCCGACTTTGAAACAAAAGCAAGACAGCTTCCCCGCGGCATTCGCCAAGTGTAGTCATTTACACCACTCCCCCTCCGTCTCGATACGTCGCCAGCACATCCACGACAGGGACCAACGGGAACCCCGACCTACGTCCCCGTGCAACCAAGCCGCAGTTCCCAGGTCCGGCTTGCACCTTTGGGGAACAGCTGAGCCGCAAGACCTGGTGCTATTCCGGCTCTCCTCTCTACCCTCTCTGGTCTTCCTACTTCCAGCTGTTGGTCTATTCCTACATAAGCCCCCAACCCACCATCTTCTTCATGTTGGTGCTTCTACACTTCCAGCCTCAAACCCAGAATTCCGGAACTTCGAATCCTGCACGTTTGCAAAGCCTTGGAGCCTTTCCAAGTATTGGCGCCGGGCTTTGTGTTTCGATATTTACCCAGTTGTCGTCTTGAGCAGCTTCAACGTTGACGTCTGCTCCCACCAGGCTGCCGGATCGTTTTAGTTTCTCTATCTTTATACTTGGGCGATTTTATTAACTATTGCATGAACCAACTATACTGTTCCCCATCTACTAGCTCTGGTTACTTTGTCGTTACGTCGATATCTTCGATTTTGCACTCGGTGCTACGGAATCTTGATGCATAACTCCCTGCGCACAATGCTATCATGTCTATGTATCCACCAAGCAATGTTCAATGGTCCGACTGGGCCTATGATCCAACATATGGCCAGTACTACCGCCAATGCGTAGATGGCAATGGTGCGTGACTCTCCTGGTCTACCCCTTTTCTGAGAGAATGCCCGACTAATCATGACACGCATAGGCGTCACTCACACACAATGGGAATCCGAAGTCGCCGAGGACCCTTCCACGCCTCGCGAAACTGATGAGGTACCGGACATGTCGACGCTTACTCTCCAAGATCCAGAATCTCCGGGCGACGACGACCCAGCCAGTACGTAATACCATGCCAGGTCAAGTTTTTGGCTAGGTCACTGCCATTTGCATGATCATCCGACGCTTTCATCCAATGTCGACCTTGGCTAATGTTGAGCCACGATAGATTACACTACAGAAGCAAAAAGCAAATCCAAATCCAAACATAAATCATCGAAGCCGAAGGAGTCGAAGGAGTCGAGGAGTTCGAAATCCAAGTCAAAATCATCGCATCGAAAAGGAAAGAATCGTGCTCAGGAAGAAGATGAAGAAGAAGAACAAGAGCCAGAGCCCCCTCAGGCCCCTCCAATGTGTGAGTGATATTAAAGACATATCCATCCTTCAACGAGTCCGACTAACTGAAACAGATTTGGATTATGAGACCGGACAATATATCCCCTATCCAGAGAACGAACAAGGTGCGTTTGACGGATAGTTGGTTGACTTCTTACTGATATCTTATAGATCCAGGAGGACAATATGGTGATGGTGATGATCCAGCGCTCCGGGCGGCTCTTCATGAAGCCCGCAAATATAGCAGGGACCAATACTCTGCTGGTGGACCTGCAGGTTCCGCCTATGGTATGTTGTCCAGTACTCAACGACGAAGCAGCCACCTGATACATGGGAACACAGCCTATGAACCCACTGAACCCGAGGAGACACCATCTCGCTCCGACGACCACATCGCAGGTACTGTGGGTGAATACGAGGCATTAGACCCTCGTAAGTCTCCTGTTTCTCGCAGACGTTTCACAGTTCTAGCTAACGGCATCCCAGGATATCAGGTAGTACACTCGAGTTACTTCCAACCCGGCGAGGTGCGTATACCTACTAGTCGCACTCCCACATATTGCTAACTACTTGTACAGGTTTTCAAGGTCCTTTGGCCTGAGCCAGCGGGATCAACGAAAGCGGCACCCAGTGTAGCGATATACCCTGATCAATATGGCGGCCAGATCTTTGCTCATTTCCGACGTTTCATTGTGATCGCAAATGATTATGGACACTGCCAGTGTGTGTAAGTCATCCATCATCCATTCGATTCATTCGATTCATTCGATTGCCAGGAGGAGTGCTAACTGTTTAGGCCCATCTCAACGTACGGCAAAAAGGGCTGTACGAAGAGCGGCGCCAAGCCCTCGCAACATGGTATTGTCTATGATATGAACTCAAGGCCACATCTCCTGGCAAACGAGCCTGAGCTTGGGTACGACCCAGTTCGACTCCATATCACAGATCCGAGCGAAAAGATTTCCAGGGAATCCCGGGTCAACTACGCCAAACTGACGACTGTCGAGCACAATGTCAAGGTACTCTTCGTCGGCCGAGTGGTACCTGATGACCTGCCAATCGCCAAAGACGCAGTCGATTCCTGTTGGCGCAAAAAGACCCATCATTCCCGGAGGCATCGCAGGTAATAGCCTGCCTACACCTCAACTCAACAACACGTTCAAGGGGCCCCAACGGACCCCTACTTCATGGTGTCTTGGACGGCACTAGCATAAATACGTTCACCAGAGGCCGGTAGTCCTGTCTACTGGCCCATCTGCGAAATTAGACTCGGTGATTTTGTCATCGAGTCCATCTAGGGAGGAGCCTCGACTATGGCCGATGGTACCTGAATACCCAGGAAGCTTTTGAGTGCGACGACCAAAGCCCGTTTGCGTCAGTCAGACGTTGGGACGAGTGGCCGTACGCCTTGGGAGAAACACGAAACATGACCTTCTACACACTCTCCTTTTTTTTTTTTTACTATGTTCGAGTCTAATATTTGATACACACGAGATTGAGACGATTTCCTTGGATACAAATTAACGCTGGGGCATTGCCACATTTCACTTGGGATACGGCAGGAAAGTTAGGTGTAACAGGACTCACCAAACAAGTACAGTGCCTCACAGATGAGCCAGAGGCTTTTGGAATGCCTGTTTCAGGCTCTCTGCTATTCTTTATACGTTGTTATATGGGTCATGTTGGTGGATATCTGCTTTTGCACGTTGGCTTATGAGCAAAGTACGAGCAAGGAAGATGAAAGATCTATGGGCAGATTGTTATGGATATCATGAGATGTTATGACATATTTACTCTCGTTAAAGTCAAACAGATACCGATTCACTAGTTGAAGCCGTCTTTCAAGTCTTTGTAGTCTGATAGCTGAGTGAGATGGGTGTTCGTGGTAATGATGTATTGCTCCCCTAGCATCCACAAAGACATGGCCCATCAAGCCCAAGCAACACATCAACGCCATCATGACACCCAACGATCAGATAATGCAACTTTCCACCTTTCCTCCCCCGCAAAAAAAGAACCCCGGCACATGTGCTCCTCCAACCTACTCCTTTTTTTTTTCGGCCGAGTTCGTTCTTTAACGGATCCAAGGCCCCAAATAAGGAGCTTACCGAGAGAGGACCCACTTCAGTGGATCCTGTGCCTCGGCATCTTGTTCCCCGCAACGCGGCCGAGACCGAACCCCAGTCGCGCCCTCAGAGGAAGCTCCGAGGCCGTGGAAGGGGGGGGATTTGCCGTTGGTTTTGGTATAATAGGCAATTTAGATCCTTCATCTTTGAGACTTGAGGTCTTTCATCTTGAAATTGATCTTTGAATCGACTGTAGCTTTGGTTATCACTCGAAAGTGAGCTGTCTCAGTCAGGACGAGTAACCACAACATTCATCTCCAATTCAAGCCTTCTTTTTCTCTCTTTCATCATCATCAACAACAAACGACTACACAATGGCTGAATCTCATCTCGAAGACTTTCCCTCGCTCTTCTCCCTCAAGGGCAAGGTCGCCGTCATCACCGGCGGCTCTCGCGGCCTAGGTCTCCACGCTGCATCCGCGTACGTTGAACCTCCTTCTCTCATCTCATCTTCCTGCTGACATCATACCTCCCCACAGATTCCTCCAAGCTGGAGCTTCCAAAGTCTTCATCTCTTCCAGAAAGGCCAAGGCCTGTGAGGAGGCATGCAAGGCCCTCAACGCCCTTCCCAACCTCTCCGCCGGCGCGGTCGCCATCTCGGCGCCCGCCGACTCATCCACGATCGCTGGCGTCGAGAGTCTTCTTGAGCAGGTCAAGAAGCACACTGACCGCGTCGACATCCTCTTTGCCAACGCCGGCGCCACGTGGGGTGAGCGTTTCGACACGCACCCGGACTCGGTCTTTGCCAAGGTCATGGATCTCAACGTCAAGGCCGTCTTTAACACGATCCGCCTGTTCACGCCTCTTCTTGAGAAGAGCGCTTCTATCAAGGACCCCAGCCGCGTCATCATCACCTCGAGCACCGCGGGTCTGGGCGTTGGCACGATCGGCAAGCAGGGCACGTATGGTTACTCTGCCAGCAAGGCTGCCGTGCTTCACCTCGGCCGTAACCTGGCCATGGAGCTTGGTCCCCGACACATCACCGTCAACTCTATCTGCCCAGGCTTCTTCCCCAGCAAGATGTCCAACGGACTCCTGGAGATGTCGGGCGGTGCCGAGCAGATTGGCAAGGCGAACCCCATGGGAAGGTTGGGTCAGCCTGAGGATATCGCGGGTGTGGTGGTGTACCTCTCGAGCAGGGCGGGTGCTCATGTGAATGGAGAGTCGATTGCTATTGACGGTGGTTCGCTATGGCAGCGGGGAGAGCTCATGATGGGACCAGAGTCGAAGCTGTAGTGGACGGTATTTGGTAATGTATGATAGACATAGGGTTGGTGGTAGTTTGTGGTTATATTCAATGAGTTTATTGATGCTTCCGTTTTACTTTGTGCATCTACTCTAGTCTTTCCTTTACCTCCTTCATGAACTGCCCGTATCAGCTGGTTTGCGAGCTACCCAAGTGCTCGCCTTGTATATCGTTTGTAGTAGACTTTGACTGTCATGAATGTATGGTGCTTCGACGCCAGTCTGATGCCACTCGACGACAAATCCCATCTTCTCTAGAAGAGAAATAACCTCATCGTCCGCCAGCTCAAAGCTTCCCGGGTCAGCAATACCCGATGAGGTGTTGTGGTCGTGTTCGCTATCTCCACCATCGCCCAGGCCATGGTTTCCTGGTGCGTTGTTCTCAAAGTGCCACAGCAAGGGTCCCACGTTGATGAGTATACCTCCGGGTCGTAGACAGTGTCTGATGACTTCGAGGTAGCGGATCAGGTTTGGTGCTGTGTCGAGGAAGAAGACGCTGGCCACGGCGTCGTACTGCTCCTTGTGATCTTCGTCTGAGTACAGGCAGAGGAAGTCGGCAGCACACATGGACATTTCCCCGGTATTCGGGGTAGCGGCCAGAACTGAAGCCGGGTGGACGTCCGGAACCTGGTAACTCCGGAGATGGTTGGCCCGACTGAGATGGTTTGAGAAGGAGTGAACCCAGGGGTAGATAGTGTGGTGCTTAGCTGCTGGGCAGTTGTTGAGGATGTAAGATGAGGCCAGGAGCTGATGGTACGAGATTTCGTTTCCCTCAGCCGTGTAGCCGTTCACGCAAAGGTCGAACACTAGTCGTCCCAGTCCTGCACCCGGCACCAGAACCTTCAAGGACGTTTGCTCAGGATGCTTCTGCTTCTCTGCTTCGAGAGCTTTCATGATGGGACCGTAACTGGCCTGTCTCTCAGCAGCTCCAGCCTCAGTCCAATCGCGGTAGAACTGGCGAATGGTGCTCCTAGCCTTGTCGACGTCAGAGTGCTTGGCTACTCCAGTCCACTCGGCAGGCATGCTAGGCTCTCCTCCTTCAGTGTCGGCTGCGATCGCTCGGAAGGACTGGAGTCCATAGCGAGCGATGGTGCGAGCAAACTCGGCATTCTCGTCAATGGCGTCATCCACCTTCTCAAGGGTGTCGAGAAAGTTGAAGGGAGGACCTGCAAGGAGTTTCCAGTGGTTCTGGGGGAGGGCGTAGAAGGATTGGCGACGGAGGTGGGTGACGTTGAAGTGAGAGACTTTGGCGTATTGACTGTGAATCTCTCAGCATAAGAAGACGGTTGAAATAGAGCAGTTCTCAAGAAGAGAACTCTGTATGATTGAATACGTTTTTTCTGATGGTGAATCGCCCCTCGTGGCCGCAAGTCTCGCCTCATACTCACAAGAATGAATCCAAGGCGCAAAAGATGACGCGAACCTCCTCAGGGTCTTCCATGCTGTCTTCTACTCCGCCCCAGGCGCTGTCATCCGGGACTATCTCGATGTGGTGACCATCTTCGGATCCAGCCATGGCTTAGAAATATGCGAGGTGTGTGTGTGTGTGTGTGTGTGTGTTGTGTATGTTGTCTCAGGAAGGGCTCATGGCGGGGTAGAAAGTAGGAGAATTGCCTATGATGAGATCTATACAAGATCTCTCTGTCTCAAAAAGAAACAGATACCGGCAGAAATTTAGAAGAATAAAAAAAAGGTCGATATGAAGAAAGAATGATGAAAATAATGTTCAAGTTTCAACTCATCCCCTCTCTCCTCAACTCGAACAAGTCATTTTTGCGGAGCTGGAATGACCATTTGCCCATTTCCGTGGGGTTTTTGGCCAGATCATGTGATTTGGGAAAGCTCACAATCAAGCTGCAGAGTCTGCGATAACGACGACAGCTGCAGGACCTTCTATTTGTGTCTAGATTCAGAAAGGGAGCTCTATTTCTTCGTTTCCGATCTACAATATTCATTTTTTGACTGTGAATGATCTTGTGTGATACTTCCTTCGACGCCCAAAGAGAACCCCGCCACCAACATCCTTCAACCTCCAACTGATCAGATAAGACTCTCCTACACACTCACCTCACCAACGACACCACCAATACAAGGCACACCTTAATTTCACTTCAACCTCATTAATATCTAGCCTAATTCACTCCGTCACCATGGCTACAGACATAATCGAGCTTTCAGTACCCCTACCCCGCTCTCTGGACACCCGCATCTACCTACGCCTATCCACAAAAGCCAAGTCAGTCTTGCTCAACCTGACGACAGCTTCACAAGACGAGCTCGCTACCCCAACTTCCATGGGCTCATTTGTCTACGCCCTGCCCAACGCGAGTGCAACCCTTTGCTCATATGACACCCAGTTGCTGACCTGCTAGCAGAGGCTCGACCCTGTGCAGCCACTATCCACGACACTCTACTCGTCAGAGTCGTCAGTCGAGTTCACGACTCGTCTGGCTAAACTTCTAGCCCGAAGGACGCAGCTCCCAGTTTATGTGAGCAACTCGATGAGCTTTGCTGATGCTGGCATGGGCGGCACGGTAGAGGAGGAGATGGAGGCCTTCAAGACCATTGTCCAGATTGTCTTGGAGAAGCTACAACCTAGCACCAAATCGACCACGGCCTGAGTGAAGGAATTTGCAGTGTTATTTTTTACCAAGGTTCTCAATCAGCCCAAACATTATTCACTTTGACTTCCCCAACACGCGATCTGGGCGAGAAGCCGGGGTTACGGGGCACAAGCAAGAGAGCTACTCGGGCGTTTGGCATGATCACCTCGCTTATGACAGAGCTGTCAGGGCGATATTGAACGATTACAACATGCACGATGTGCAGCTCCGGACGATTCCGCCGTTATACGCGCAGAGATAGGTGGCTTGAGACAAGATGTTTGTCATCTCACGGGAACGCGCGTGTAGCACAATGATTCTTTGTTGGTCGGGACGGGCCATGGCAGATTATTCGGCTTAAGACTACGCCTTGATAGATTAGGTATCTAGTCCGGACCAGACAATGCATTACACTTCGAGATGGGTAGCGGACCTTTGTCGGGCACCATGGCTTCAATGTCTACACCCACTCTTATTGATCGACGAAACTCGGCTTGCCAGGTTAAAGACTTGAAAATGATCACAACCTGAGGTTGTGTCGCA
The DNA here is from genome assembly GCA_003946985.1 of Fusarium duplospermum. Lineage (NCBI taxonomy): Eukaryota > Fungi > Ascomycota > Sordariomycetes > Hypocreales > Nectriaceae > Fusarium > Fusarium duplospermum. The sequence goes on along the minus strand of NKCI01000084.1, from coordinate 18,216 downwards.
TTTGTGATACATGAGATGAAGAATGGTGCAACAATGCATCGAGTGGCACTCAAGCCCAGTCATGAGTTGGCAGTGATGCATTACTGCTGCTGGGGATGGATAAATGCAGAGTGCGACAGGTTGAGATGAAAGAGGAAGAAGGCCCCCTGCTTCAGGCAACTTTCAACACGCGGCTAGCCACACTGCAGGGAGGGAGTCCAATATCGATTGAAATTTCATGATATCTTGGCATCCCGGAAGAATGAGTTGTCGAGCTCGCACTGTTGCCAACAAAGAGGAGAATGCAAGTGTCGTTGGGGGGGTCTACTTTGTCTCCACGTAGGTAGACACGGAACGTTGCAGGAGCGGATGACTTGAGAGATGAGTTGAAACGATTCACGGTCAAACGGGTTGAATATTCCATTTCCAGCCTTGGACAAATGAGCAGTACTTCATCTTAGTGATCAGCCCAACCAATGATCATGATACTGGACGTTAGTACAAACAAAGTCCTGATGTTCAAGGGCATCATCAGCGGCGACGACCCCCGCATTCAAACAGAGAAAAAAAAAAAAAAAAAAGAGTGACCTTCTGACCTGCTCTACCCTGGGCGGGTTATCGTTATCGCACCCCGCCACTGAATAATTTTTTTTTCTCTTCTTTCCCTTTTCTATTCGTCTCGGCGTCGTTTGGCACCGTGCTCCAACAGCTCGGATGTTTGTTTCAGGTTGCATTTGGCTGTTCCTGCATGGTGCCAGATGGACCGTGCTTCTTCCATCTCGCCACGGCTAGCCCCAATCTAGCAAGTCGCTGCCGCCCACTGGCCTCCGTTCCCCCCCCTCCTTCGCCTGAGTCTGCCCGCCTGGGACTGGGCCTGGGCTGTCCTCCCACTTTATTACTGCCTACACCAAAACCTCCTTCTTTTGGTGGGCAGCTTGTGGTGCTGTGCTCTAACTGTGCTTCTGCTTCTTCATCTCGACCTAGGTCTGCTGGAGCAATCACCTCTTCCTCTCCATCCATCATATTTCCTTGCTCCTTTTCCTACCAACATCGCGACCGTCGCCAAAGCAGTCACAGTCGCAGCGGGGACTCCCACGCCCTCTATCAGTCCCCGGCATCAACCGCAGACTTGACAAAACCCACCAGCAAGCAACCTAGGAGAGAGTCGGGTACGTTCGAGTCGAGCTCCCATCAAAGTGTGGCCCCACGACCTTTGCACATCCCTGCACCTGAGGGGCACCTTCGCTTCTCGCCCACTACCATCCCAGCCATATCCCATATCCCATTATCCCATAGCCCACCGCTCGGCCTCCTCCAAAGCCTTTGCCCGCCTCCAGAGCCTCATTGTCCTGCCGAGCTCTGCGCATTGCTGACCCTCGCACCGTAGAAGCTGCGGACCTTGGCTGATGTGAAAGTCGATCTCGAACTCGCCATCCCGCTTCTGCGCGCCTCCACTTCGCTACAACCACCTTTTGCGAACCTCAGACAAAAAAGACCCGACCCTTTCCTGCCCGAAACGAACGACGCCTCAGCAGCCATGTCCTGGCAGCCCGCAAACGAGTCGCTGCAGCAGCTTGCTGCGTGCCTCAAGGACTCCCTCAGTGGCTTCGACAAGAATGCCCAGAAGCAGGCCGACTTGGTGAGACGACTCGTTCATGTCGCAATTGTTGCGCCGACCTTAGCGCTGACCATGTTCCTCTCTGTAGATGCTCCAGCAGGCCAAGAACTCGCCTGACATTAACAACTACCTCGCATACCTCTTCTCCAGCTCCTCGCCTCCCGATGGCCTCCAATTCTCCGAGCAAGACTTTCACCTGGTGCGGTCCGCCGCCGGCATCATGCTCAAGAACAATGTCCGGACCGAGTGGAAGAAGATTCCCGAATCCAGCCTCCAGCTCATCAAGCTCGCTGTGCCTATGTGCCTTCAGGACAAGAACTCCCAGATTCGCAACTTTGCCGGAAACATCGCCACAGAGGTGATCCGCTGCGGTACTCTCCTGGGCTGGCCCGAGCTGCTCCCTCAGCTTCTCGACCTGGTGGGCAACACCTCAGGGCAGACCTCTAACGAGGCACAGGAAGGTGCCATGTCCGCCCTGGCCAAGATCTGCGAGGACAACCTCGGCCAACTCACCAAGGAGGTCAATGGCCAAAGGCCCCTCAACTATGTGCTCCCCCAGTTCATTGCCGCCACCAAGAGCCCGTTGCCCAAGGTGCGAGCCAGTGCTCTGACAGCCATCAACGTCTTCACCCCTCGAAAATCGCAGGCCATGCTTAACTCGATCGACGACCTTCTTCAGCACTTGTTTGTCCTGGCCAGCGACGACAACACTGATGTTCGACGACAAGTTTGCCGTGCGTTTGTTCGACTCGTCGAGGCCCGACCCGACAAGCTCGAGCCACACATGAGCGGCCTCGTCGACTACATTATTTCCCAGCAAAAGAGCGACGATGAGGACTTGGCCTGTGAAGCTGTTGAGTTCTGGTTGGCCGTGGGCGAGCATGAGAACCTCTGGAACGCGCTACAGCCCCACCTCAACAAGATCATCCCCGTCTTGCTTGAGTGTATGGTGTACAGCGGCGAGGATATTGCGCTGCTCGGCGGTCAGTCAGATGATGAAGAGGAGGAGGATCGCGAGGAGGATATCCGCCCCGCCTTCGCCAAAAAGGCACTTGCGCGAAAGGCCAATGGTGAAACTTCCGAAACTGCTGGCCAGTCCCAGAACGGCGAAGGTTTTGAGAAGCTTGGTGACATGGACGAGGATCTTGAGGAGGGAGAGGTTGATGACGACTACGATGATGGTGATGATGCCAACCCCGACGAGAGGTGGACCGTTCGCAAGTGCTCCGCCGCTGCCCTGGACGTCTTCGCCCGCGATTTCCGAAACCCCGTCTTCGAGGCCATCTTCCCCTACCTGTCCCAGAACCTTAAGCACGATGACTGGCCTCATCGAGAGGCTGCTGTCCTGGCTCTTGGTGCCGTGGCCGAGGGCTGCATGGAGGTGGTGGTCCCTCACCTTCGTGAGCTAGTACCATACCTCATCTCACTGCTTGAGGACCAGGAACCCGTGGTGAGACAGATCACCTGCTGGACCCTTGGCCGATATTCGTCATGGGCTGCCAACTTGGAGGATGAGGAGAAGGACCAGTACTTCGTTCCCATCATGGACGGCATCCTTCGCCACATGCTGGACAAGAACAAGAAGGTCCAAGAGGCGGCCGCGTCCGCTTTTGCTAACCTCGAGGAGACGTCGGGCAAGATCCTCGAGCCTTACTGCGGTCCCATCATCCAGCAGTTCGTCCGATGCTTTGGCAAGTACAAGGATCGCAACATGTACATCCTCTACGATTGCGTCCAGACCTTGGCCGAGTACATCGGACCTGTTCTGGCAACCCCTGAGCTGTCAGGCCAGCTGATGCCCGCCCTTATCGACCGATACAACCGCGTCTCCGACCAGTCCCGGGAGCTCTTCCCTCTGCTAGAGTGCCTTTCTTATGTGGCGATGGCACTTGGCGATGCGTTTGCTCCCTACGCCGAGCCCACGTTCCTGCGATGTGTCAACATTATCCACGTCAACCTGGAACAGACCCTGGCCGCCGCCAGCAACCCGGCGCTCGACCAGCCTGACAAGGATTTCCTCGTGACGAGTCTGGATCTGCTGAGTGCTGTCGTTCAGGCTCTCGATGACGACAAGGCAGCCACGCTTGTCAAGAGCTCGCAACAGTCATTCTTTGAACTGCTCAGCTTCTGCATGGAGAACCCTGCCGACCAGGTCCGACAGTCTGCATATGCTCTGCTGGGTGACTGCGCCAGATACGTTTACCCCTTGCTCCAGAGCTATCTCCCCACCATCATCCCGATCCTACTCAAGCAGCTCGAACTGGATAATGTCCTGGACGAGGACATTGACAGTGGATTTGGTGTTGTTAACAATGCCTGCTGGTCGGTGGGCGAGATTGCCATGCAGCACAAGTCGAACATGGGACCCTGGGTGCAGGAACTTCTCCAGAGATTTGTCGAGATCATCACCAACCCACGCGTGCCCAAGGGCTTGAGCGAAAACGCCGCCATGGCTCTGGGTCGACTTGGTCTGGATAACTCGGAACAGCTGGGACCTGCTCTGGGAACATTCTCTGAGGAGTGGATCAGCCTCATGGACGAGGTTGAGGCAACCGAGGAGAAGGCGACGGCCTTTAAGGGATTCTCGATGATTGTTGGACGAAACCCACAGGCCATGGAGAAGGTGCTGCTCGACTACTTTACGGCGATTGCGCGATATCGTGATATGAGCCTGAAGAGTCCCATCAGGCAAGAGTTGCACGATGTCTTCCAGAACGTGAGTCTTGGCCATTGACACCCCATTCTTGACCATCTACTGACATTCACTCAGGTCATCAACATTTATAAGCAAATAATCCCCCAGTTTGGCGACTTTATCGGGCAGATGCAGCCGCGAGACCGACAGGCTCTGGAACAACACTACTCTCTATAGGTAGCGAGGACAGACGTTCGCTTCCGTGTGCGGGTGAATGAATGCCGTCGAAGTGGTGGAAGTTGTGGGAGCGGAGCAGCAGGCTCGATCGATCGAAATTTATTACATAGTTATAGATAGCACTGATTTCAACCGCAGTAGGTAGCATGGCATGGCATGACAAGGTATGGGTTGCATGGCGAAGTTTGAGCAGGCTGACCAAAATTCTGGGGATGGATGAATGGATGGATGGATTTGATGCCGATATGACGGGACGAATTGATGATGGAGGCAATCATTATTGGGAGGAAGTTAAGAGGGGAGGAAAATATACCTGGAAGGCCTGGCCATGGCTGGAATTGGGAATTGAAGGGAGACGCACGCAAGCATCATTTGCAGTAGATAGAAAACCGGGAGATGTGGTTCATGGGAGGAGTCGATGGGCATTCATTTCATTGGGATCCAGTCTAGATAGATAGGGATAGGGTAGTTGTTGATGCGAGTTGCAAGCGTTTGCCATTCATGATGGGAGTGTTGATGGAGTTGGTGATGGTGATGGATGGTGTTTTTAACTTGGGGCGACACCACAAGGTTATCACTACAAGGATATTAATCTGTTCTCGAGTTGAACTTGACAGTCTTGTATCCCTATCTTATTACTTTCATTGATCTGATAGTCAAATTGATGGATGATACTCGTCGTCTCGAGGTGCAAACAGAGCCAACTCGTGGAGGGTATAGGGTAACTGAGCAACCCAGATTCACTTTATAGCTGTCACTATAGAAGTGTAATGATATCTATGTCACGGTGTTTTATGAACGTGTTAAAATTCTATCGTTTGTCCATGTCTGTATTCTTTTATTATTTTAACTTATGATCTCTCTGAAAGCCGTAATCATGTATTATACAACACCAAGATTCACAATTTGATCAAGATGACAAGAACACCTGCACCCTTTTGAGAAATCATTCATTATTTCAACATCTAAAGCCACGTAGAGAACGAGACGGTATATTAAATTCCATCAAAGCGGCCATGGACTAGTCTTCTTCATTGTCGTGATTAGTGGCCTATCTTGAAGTCGTATTAATGATCAACACCCAAACACCAAGATATACATCCTAACCAAACAACTAGACCCCTAGAGATATGAAACATTCATTACTCTCATACCAGAAGCCTTGAATAGAATCGATATTTCATTTCAAATTCCATAAAAGCGGCCGGCGAGGCACTGGAACGTTTATCAAGCTATCGTGTGGCCAACAACAAACAATATGACTTCTAGTGAGAACTACTGGGGAATGCAGCTCATAGAACATAGCAAAAATACTAGGATTGAAATATGTTCAAACCTGAAGGCGATTTTCTACTTGCATTTTTCTGTTTACAGCGGTTATTGATTCCCCCTTTGTCGTTAAGCAGAGTGCCAGATAGAGGTACAACAAACGTCAATATCAACATAGCAACGGCATCAAAGAATGATTTACAAGACACAGAAGCTCATATTCTACACGATTCTAGCATACCCGAGTCTGTAAAAGGGTTCATGGTGCTTCCACCCCTGGAACAGGGTTGACCAAGGAACCGACTACATCATCACCCACGCGGAACCACGCCATCACATCAACCTAATGCAATCCTGATCACATTCGACACAAGTTCAAGAGACGGACTCGAAAATCGCAATAGAAACCCACAGAGAGGAACCCACCCATCCAATACCTGGGAGAGCTCCATTGTGATCGTCAATCCCTGCAGACATGAGCCCAAAAACCGTACCCAGCATGAAGCTATCAAGGGACGCGGCAAAAAAAAAAAAAAGAAACCAGTTAGTGCTATATCTAATAACATACGTTAGTGACGTCTTTTTTAGTCGCCGTCACTTATCAGTTGTAGTAATCTCACTTGAATCGTAGAGCTATTCCTGAAGGTGTGGACGTGGCTGCCATGGTCAGAATAGAATACGAGGTTTTCATCAAACTGGCCTAGACGGGCCAAAAATTCCACAGAAGCATGGGAAACACGCCAAAACAAGCGCGTGAAATCCGATAAAAGTAGAATCACGTTCTCAAGACAAAAGTCTGGACGTGGAGTTTCAATCATGCATCTCCTTGACGTCCGACCTCCGCAACAAACCAACTCGCAGCGACAGCAACAGCCGGCGCTTAGCAAGCTCGCGATATTGGACCAGCACATCGAGAGAGGTAGCCAAGCCTCAACCGTCGCGCTGAACAGCCTCACTGCTGGAAAAGGGGCCGAGGATATCAAACATTGCCAACCACTCGTTTAGTTCCCCAAGGCTGATAGGCGCCGAAGTCTATACGAACATCAGCAAGAGTCGTATAGCAACAAACAGACTGAATTAGCATTCTAGCAACGCGGAACACACCCTGCCACGATTAGAAATGTGAAAAGGGGTAATAGGCATTGTTGATCGTGTAAGTGATGAGTTGTCGTCACCTCCCAAGCAGAGACCCATCGCGGCGGGGAATAGCTTCACGAACCCCTTTGCAAGGGAAATGACTTGGAGCAATTAGTAATTCAATTCCAAGGGGTAAAAGACAGAGCGAGTAATTCAGGAGCCGGAAAAATTGGAAAAGTGAAACTTAGGGCGTGAATGACAAGACGGACTCGTATTGGCACTTGCCAGACACAGAGCAGATGGACCAGAGGTGTGAAGTGAAATGAAGCAGATCTCAAGCATATGGAACGCTTCAGAGTAGACGCATGCATGCATGCATGGCATTAGTATGCTCCCTCCAATCTGTGACAAAAAAGTTGGGGTACCGGGCTCATATCGAGACTTCAAACACAGAGCCTGAGGCGATCCCAATTCGAGGGCGCGGGTCAAGACACGGATGAGACGAAGTGACAGCCAAACGGAGGCCCCGAGAAGCTTCTGTCCCTGGGGAACTTTTGTGGCGAAACGAACCGGCGGGACGGATGCATGTCATGGATGTCAAGTCAAATATGCCACCGGCGTATGAATGATCTGATATCAACCCGCAATGAAACCGGCCAGGCCATCCGGGAATCTCTCCCTCTCTCACGCCCCCCGCAAGCAGCTAGCCTTTGGTCGACAAGCGTCGAGTCTCTTGAAGTTGTGCCCCTGCTGATGGTCATCGATCCCGCCGAACGAGGGGACGAATCTCCTCTTGATCCGAGGGACGGCCCCATCCCATCAACGACCCTTAGAGCCCCCCGGACACAGATCCTTTGACTGCTCCTGGTCTGGTGGCGGGAATGTGCAGAAAATAGGGGTCTTTCGAGGACCAGGGCCGTCGGTTGGAAGGCTATTATTATCTTGCAAGGCAAGCCACCTCACCTCGGCAGCTCTCCTTCAGCCAGAGAGAGGCCAGACCGTGCCTCCGCTTCGGCGCATCGACCCGTCTGGATATGTGGGATGCCGCCGTCAAGGCAAGCAAGGAAGCAAGCCAAGTCCGGTCCCTTGGATCGGAGAAGATAGTTGCATGACGACGGGCTTGCCGGTCTCTAGCCCTGCACGTGGTCCACATGAGGCTGACGGAGTGGTTGTAGGTATAACGCCGTTGTGTGTAGACCATCCGATACAAACATCAAAAGAACCGTTGAGATGGACACTCCCTTCTTCCACCGACGTCATAGTCAAGCAGCCAGTGTAAAATAGGCGTAAAATGACCGCCTCGGCCCGACAAGAGCTGACTCCCCGAGCTCTCTTCGATGGCCTCATTCATGGCTGATAGTCCCAGGAAAGGCCAGGTCAAGTTTATGCTCAAGCGCATGAACCATCAGCCCAGCAAGCACCGTACTGCAGCGCACAAAACAGCAGCCAACAGAGGGAGCATTGCTGCTGTGCCGTTTAAGCTTTGGCACTAGGTACGTCGGTGGTCGTCGGAGGCCGGGGACTTGAATGTACGGCTGTCTTGGCGGTGATGCATGACCCCTGTTCATGTCACCATTAATAGCATAGCCACCCTGCTTGCTGGACTCTCCTTGGCCCACCGCGGGCTCCACCTTCCCCATCCTGGCTCCATGCCCCTTGCCCCCCTGTCCCTTGGCCCTTGGCCCTTGGCCCTGTCGGCAGGGCGCCGACGCCCTGCGAGCAATCGCCCGGTCCAGAACAACGCCCTCAACCTCAACCTCAGTGGCTGGTCCGTAACGGGTGGATTCTCAGGCGAACCTTACGGGGCTGGCGCGGCTGGGGACAGTGACAGAAAGCAGAAACAGAGACAGACAGGTAGAAAAAAAAGTCCCTGTGAAGATGGCCCGTTCGTTGCTTCGGCGGCGCAACTGTCCACCTGTCAGGGTCAAGCCTCTCGCCATCATTCGCCCGCTACGGCCTAGGCCTGTACAGTACCTACTGTATGTATGCTACTCTGGCGCGTGGTCCAGTTGGTGGCAGACGTCTCAAACCAACCCACGACAATTGGTGCTCAACTGCCCATTTGTCTTGATCTGACCTGACCCGCCACCCTGGGACAGCCTTTCCGTGTCAGAGGTTGATCAAACAGTCCTCGGAAATCCTGGAGCAACTCTTTTTGCACTGCGCAGCACGCTTGGTTTGGTTTGGCTTGGTCAGGCGCCACCGTCGCGTGCCATGCCATGCAGTTGTCGTCGGCCCGCATCCGTGGCTCCTCCTGGGTGGCTTCAGCCAGACGAGTCAGCACTCAGATCTAGGAATGATACGTTACTGTAAGCAATTAAGAGACCCTTGCTCGAGGTGTTCGTCGTCGTGAGGACCCTGAAAAAGCTGTTAATAGAACAAACAAATGCAACTATGTCATTGCTGGCTGGGCTGGCTGGTCCATCTCACTGGCTAGACCCCATCGTCATGCTCATGGCTCATGATTCGCGAGACGCATTCATGACGGGCCTCGTTAGCCTGCAAGGCAAGAGTCGACGGCCAACTCAACGGTGAACTTGAATGTCCCCGAAATCCCCTCTTGACGGCTTCATGAACCCGGTGTTGACTCGATCAGCACCGTCTAGCACCGTCTAGTACCGTCCAGTTCTCTTCTGCGAATCGATTGGTGCGCAAGTCGGCCTCTCCTTGGGAACACCCATTTGATCCCAAGTGAGGGACACGACTGTAGATCTGATACAGTCCGTCCACGTCGATGCCCAAATTAATTTCTCCACGCTTGCGAAACATGATGAATAGTACAGTAAAGGCAAGATCGGCGAACTACAGTTTGGTACCAGAGTCTGTGATGGATGTCCTCAGATCAGCTATGATGGGTTCTCACGCCGTGGAATCCGTGGTATCCGTAGCCGTAACCTCGATAATCGTCCATGTTTGCTTGTCCTCCGAGTTCAGCTCAGCCAAAGTCAATAAGCGATGACGCGAGACGGGAGCAACAAACTGCCCGACAAGCGATGTCGATCGACAAGGAAGACCACATGACATGACCTCCCTGGATAGTTACAGTACAGCTGAGATGGTGATCATATCTGTGATCGCTGCGCGGACCCGACTGGCCCTCGAGCACTCAGCTTTGAGGGCGCTGCACTGACTGACCGACTGACTGGACTGGACTGACTGGGCAAACCCAACTCCATACCATCCGGAGATTTTTTTCTGAACTGTGACAGCATGATGTGTTACACACCCCAAGAGCACCGCCTCCAACCTGACCGATGAGCTCTTTTTCCAGGCGGTCCAACGCACCCGTTGCGGTTTGACCATCAATAAAGGCCTCTCCTTGGATGCAATCACCCGCACCTAATGTCTCATTCTCGCTGACGGGTTAGCGGACGCTACAGACGCATTCCTACTGCGCCCGAGCTCATAGCTCTGCGCTGCGCTGCGCTGTGACGGTGAAGGTGACCGACAAAGAAAAGAAACACGGATGCCATGGGTCTGCAGACGCAGCCAAACCAACAAAGCGGTGCGGCTTGCGAGTTGCTCCGTCAGGTTTCGGCCAAGTCGTCAGTCTCTGCATGTCCAAAGACTCATGGAGATGAGAAGTGGGTGTGAAGGGGGTCGCCCTGAAAATCTCTCTCTCCTTTGCAAGAATTGCCTCTCGACACAATCCCCGATTCATCCCAACCCCCCTCGCTTCGGTGGGTTGGCATGCAAGAAGAAGTTTTGACAGAAAAATCCACGGTCATGATCAACACTTCTCCATGCCTCGGCTCCGAACCACTAAAAGACATGGCATTCTGGCGTGTTGGGAAAAGAAGATGACCAAAACAGGAAGTTCTATAAATAAAATGCCTCGCGGGGCCGACCCTCGTGGCCGGGCCAGAGCGAATCAGAGCCAGGCCAAGAGACCCGGCATCTGAGGTCTCGCGCAGGCATTTCGTCACCGTGGGTTCACGCGTTGAACTGCCAGGCCTGTCTGTACAAGACCTAACCACCAGCCGTTGAATTCTTCTTTTTCCTCTATGCAAGGGTGCTGTAGCTTCACGCATCTTCTTCCTTCTCATACCCAGGGGGACATCAGAGGCGGGGTGGTGTAGGGACTTTTTGTCGTGCGCAATTTTGAAAATGCTGATCAAGCCTAGAGACCCTCACCCTCTCGGCAGACCTGCGGATCCATGCGGGGGCCTATCGTCTTATCCCGACCTCCCCGTCCGCTTCAGGCGAATCGTAACCACGCCGGAGCTCCAACGGCGTGGTACTGTTGAGCCGAGTCGAGCATTCCCCGCAGCGCGAGCTTGCATGGGCCGACTAGAAAGAGGTGCTTCGAGCTGCTCTTTAACCGGCCTCTGGGCTTGGACTGACTCTTGAGACTGCTGGGTGCTGCTTGATACCCCCAAAGTAGATTGGGTATGCGGTGGGGTGATGGACCACGACCAGGGACCGTCCACATCCCATGATAGTCACGTCGCTGTGATTGTTGGAGCAACCAGTCCGGCGCGGGCCCCCGAAGCGATCATCGGTCTGTCTGCATCTCGATCTCCTGTCCCTCCCAGCTACACGGGACGTGCTTCATTAGCGTCTTCTGAGACAGGTGGTGCGATGCACAATTTCAGCTTCCCAGGCACGCCAGAGCCCTTAGCCGACCCAACCTCACCGCTTCCGCTGTCTGTTCCTCGTGGGGGAGCTCAGACTGGAATGTCTAGGGTCCTTCATGGGTCGAGTCGATTGGAAGAGGTCATAGCCAATTCCCCATGCCAGCTGCTTCTGGCTGACGGCTAGAAGATGAACTCATGGCGAACCTTTAAGAATAGCAACGCGCTAGTGCTGATTGCGGCAAAGAGCCATGCCCCAGCCCGCAGCCTGCACGTCGTTGCCAGCCTCAGCAGCAGAGCAGAGAGATCCAACACGATTCGATCTCTCCTTATGCCTGGGCCATCGCAAATCTGAGTACCGAAAGACCAGGAAGGAGGCCACAACGTTGATATCGCAGAGAGCACTATTGACTTTGTGTAATTTGGAATGCTTCTTACTCGAGTCAGGCCCTAGCGTCCCCACCTCAACCAGCAAGTGACCAGCCTCCCTAGCCAGGTTGAGTGTGTGAAGGTATCGTGAACATTTGTTGAGCTGGGCGGAAAGGAGCATGCCCGAGTTGTGTTGCAAGCTTCCGTATTGAGCACCTGGATGACAAGGGAGTAAGCGAATGCAGGGATGAAACCTCTTGATCCCACGATGCGATGTGAATGAGAAGTTCCATAAATGGGAGCGTTCTGTCTAAGAATGGTGGTGAAGTTGAGCCGTTGGTGCAACGTGGGCGTCTGGGATCCTAGCGTCATGGTCATGGCACGAACGAAATATGACCCAGGTTCTGATGGACAATTGGCGAAATGCCCTATCTCTAGTTCGACATGGGTCAGGGTTGGCAGGGAGAATCCCATTTTGGGACACGAGGTTTGTCTGTTTCAGCCAAACAGAAGCGTCAGAGGCCTGGGAATCAGATCTGATCCAGGGGCAGGGGTCCCTGTCGCCTCCAGACAACCTTGGGACAGCAGCATTGGCTTAATGCCGCCTCAACATCTCCGGTGGTGGCAGGCGTAAAGAGACCAGAGAAGGAATATTCCATCGGCCGCGTTCAAAACACCTTGTCGCAGATTGGCTTGCCCCCTTTGAGACATGGAAAGTCTTGACACCGGTTTGTCTCAGATACTTTCCAGACATGATCCACCCGAGGCAAGGGCATGTCTGAGGGCGCTATCGGCAAGGCCGGCGCTCGCAGTAGAGGATGAAAGAAGCCGTCGGAGAATGGCGAGTGCGAATATTCGTAGCCTCTTGGCATATGACCTCATAGCGGCAGGACTAGGCCTAAAACCTGGGGCGATCTCGAAGAATGGCCATATTTTCTCAACGTCGAGCCTTCAATTTTTCGGTCTTGGGCCCTTGCGCAGCCAATGGCAGATGGCAGTCGACGATATGTCGGCCGAGATGGATTCATGGAGCGGCAGACGAGTTTGATGACCGTTTGTTAGTCATCGGCCAACTTGAAGGCTGGTTTCAGCTGTGGGACCCTAGGGCGGAGAACCAGGACCCAAAGAAGAAAAGAGCTGTCCATGTGATGAAACCATCCCATCTGAGGGCGGCCGCGGAGAGTGAGGTCATGGCTGACTCTGAAGTTGTGGTCCGTGAAGAGATTAAGCTGGCTTAGTCCATTCTTTGTCTGGTCTCTGCAGAAGAACGTCTGCTCAAGCTCGGCACCTGGAGCGGTTCGCTCCACTCACGGGCCGGAAGGCTGGGCTCGGGAGAGCTAGGGGCGAGTTATGGGGGCATCTAGACCACGACATGAATCAGTTTGGAGGTTCAAGAAGGGCAACTCGACGGTGGCCAGGGTGACGGACGGCGGCGTCCATAGCTTCTCTTGGCCTACCTTGGGTTGTCCTCATTGAGGTTTGTCCCCCGTTGACCACGACTAATAGAACCAGATTCTATGACAGACAGGGAGGAGGCATTATTGGTTTGTCGACTTTTGGACTGCTGGCGCACGGAAATGACACTGGAAAAAGCGGTTACATCTGCGAGATGGGCACTTCCGAGACGCCGATGTTCTGAATGGCCCCATCTCTTGACGGAAAGTGACCGCAATGGGGGAATGGGACGGGCCAAGAATGGAGCATGGAGATGGACATGGATGATTGGGACCTGATTGCCGGGCGTGTGTGCGACTTCGGGACGGTCGAGGTTGCACAGGACAAAATGTGCTCGTGGCTCACAGGCCGGTGCCAGGAACCTGCTGATCATTGAGTTTCTGTGCGAGACTGCCTTCTGCTTCTTGCATCCCACGCTTGGCCTGATTGGAGTACTGCGCATTGGTGCCGAGGCGATAGGCGTCTTGTTGGGCTGCTGTACTAAGGGGATCGGGGAGAGCGGTGTAAGTGGCGGCGACGTGGACTCAGATTCCATCAGATGTGATGGCGATGGTGATGATGATGATGATGATGAGTCGACGAGGCCATCTTTGGAGGAGTGGACAAGCTGGTTGGCTCAATGCATGGGATACACTCCTCACGGCATGAGCTGGGTGAACATCACATGGCAGTCGTCGATTGGATTAGGTATGAGGGAATGCAAAGTCGGGAGGCACCTTGGCAGGGCGTTGCTTCCTTTCGCATGAGAGAGAATGCGCCTGTACCCAAGGCAGGGCAGGACCTCTCCTCTCCAGCTCCATCCGTTGACGGAGCCCAGGGCAGGCCCTTGCCTTCTTCCCCCATCCCATCAACACTTGGACGTTGAGGTGCATTAGGTAACCTGTCTAGTCTATTTTTGTCCCAGTTTGTAAGTGATAAGATGCTTCATGACTGACAAGTGTTGACACGCCCTGTTCCCTGCCCGGCCTCATTGTTTTTTGTCAATGTTTTTGGAAGACATCAGCGAGACTTGCTTTTTTGGAAGAAACTTGCACCTTCCTTTCACCGGGGAGACCTTGCATGGGCGTGGGCGTGTGCCATTATGCGCGTCTTCTGTAACATCGTTGACAGCCTCAAACCTAAAGAGAAGGCTGTGACAGCACATCAAAGAGATGGAGATCGTCTGGGATTCCGAAACTGCCGGAGATCGCCTCATCGCTCCGTGCTTCCGTGCTAGATCCTGCCAAAGGCTAAATGTGATGAGAATGCTCGTGTATAGCTGATTAACGAAATGACCCTGGAAAAGGGAAGATTGATGCGCAAGTTGAGTCCGATCAATTTGCCAAATTCGTCCCTGGCGAGTCCTTGCCCAATTGGGTAACGGGGCCTTGTAATTAATCGCGTGCCTGAATTGAATTGAACCGCGCCGGTGAGGCGCCCGCACCGCATCCGGTCCCCGATAGGGCATCGGCCGCCGCGGCAAACAGCTGGAGCCCAGCCCGGCCTGAGGAACCCACCAGCGGAATCAGTCGTAGCTGGCTCCAAGCCCGGGAACCTGCAGCACATCTTCCAGGCGCAACCACCAGAAGGTTGACTCGGGGTACACGGCCTTTGTGTGTGCTGAGATCGGTTGCTCGGGCTGTATCCCAAAGCCGATGAAAACTCTGTTGAGGCAGGTTGTCAATGACACGGTGATTCCAATTACATGCCGAGTGGGATAAACAAGTGCTTTTCGAGCTTGGGTCAGTTGTAATAAACTAGCAAAGCATCTTTGTTCATCCTAGGCATGGATGCTCAGCCTTGACACAGCTGTCATTGGCTGGTCTTCCATACCAGTTCTAGTAGTATTCTGAGAAGCTTTGGACCTAATCAATCTGAAGCATGTCGAATCTCATACAAGGTTCAAAGGATTCGGTTGACGAGGAACACCCATGGGCCTTGGAATGCCAAGCACTTGTCTCCAACCTTGTTTCCGCTCCATTCGGACGGGTCTTCAGCCCGCGTTTCTCCATCATGTTCCGTTTGCCCCCGGCCGTTGTCTTTTTTATGTCTCATGTCTCACCCGCCGAGGGCTCCGTGCTAGCCTCAGATTTCCCACCGACCCTCGCTCGCTCACTGTGTGCCGAGGACAGCTGGACGGGTGGATGTTGTGATGCTTGGCACTTGGCCCTTTTCCCAAGGGAGTTGGGCAGTCTGCTCTGGCGGGTTTTCAGGGTGCAGAGCGGTCGGCTATTTTTGTGCAGATTTGCAGATCACCGGTCAGTATCTGTAAGATGCAACGGCGCGCTCAACGTGATTCGCACGGAACGTTCGATTTCGACACTGGTATTGCGCTATTCAACTCTGGGACACAGCAGCATCCTGTGACAGCTCAATTCGCTTGCCATAAACGGGCATAACTGTCACCTCCATGTCATATTCAGAGCAAGGGTGCTGGGCAAAAAAAAGGCGAGCAAATGAGGAAGAGGCCGAGGTATGGCAGACATAATATTACAATCCCTCCCCCGAACCGACTGACCCCGAATGCGAAAACCCTCAAGGTTGGTGGTTGGATCTGAGCCGTTAGCACGGACACTACGGTAGTATCAATTCCCATGCTTGGGAACACGAGTCCGAAGGGGGAAGAGGAGACGGAGCGGAGGAGACCAAGCGAGGAGGGAATAGGAATAGGAATAGGAATAGGCCCGTCGAGGTTGGGGGAATCATGATCATGGGGAGCAAAACCCGTCCTAGCATCAGATGATTTGCAGCTGTCCCCGATCATCCGTGCTGAAATGCCAGTGACCAACCTCGTCGCCCAGTCAAGTTGCGTGCAGACTGCAGGCATGGCACACGCAGGGATGAGAGATACCGCCAAAAAGAAAAGAGCAAGCGCCGTTATGTCATGGCCGATGTCGCGGTTGGAGATAGCCTCACCCATGATGGTGGAGAGCATACTTTTCCGACAACGACCCCCATTGCGCTCTTGTCTTCTGCCCTACGAGGTGTTAGCTGGAGCCTCGCGGCACACACCTCGGCCGCCAAAGGCCCGGGGACCCGGTCGGCCGTGGCACCGCACCAGGACCAGGAAGGTTGGGTGTGTCGAAGACATTCAGAAGCCCTCACAGAATTGACCAGGGCAAGGACCGGCTGGAGCGGGCGAACGATCTACTGCTTACCTAGCGCACCCGAAGTTGTCCCGTTCAGGCACGTTGAGGCCAACGTCACAGACAACCCAGCCGTCTTGGTAGGTAGGGTTGGACAGAGAAGTGCTGATGGGAGAGTGGAGAGGGGGTGACAAAGGGTGTTGAGAGTGATGAGGAATGATGACGCTCCCAGAAGGATGGATGAGACAGATACCTAGACAGGCCCAAGAAGGAGAAGGGAACGAGCATAGCCCTCTTTGATGCTGCTGTACAGCTACTGCTACTGCTACCTTGGGGCCAGGATGCAGAAGTCGAGTCGAGTATGGCCGTCAGCGAAGGATCTATGGAATGGACGGATGTCATGATGCTGCTGATAATGATCAATGCGCTGGGCTGCACGGCACGGCGGATGCAAACTTGAGGCCATTTGCCCTCTAGGCCATCTGAGTGGCCATTTGTTCCATGTCTCAGCTGCGAGGCAAGGCAAGGCGACGCAAAGCAACGCAGACCAAAGCGCTGGGAAAGCGAACCAAAGTAAAGAAGGGCCCTGAACTAGAAGCATTCGGGCGGCCATGACGGTGGGCCGTACTGTAGGTAACGTTCCAGTGTCTCTTGTCCACGACTTTAACCAGCTGCAGTTAGGGCAGTGCCTTTTTTAGATGCGCTTCTCCATATCTCCATCTCAAATCAAGCCTCACATCTCTCTCTTCTGCGCCGCTTCTGGAGCGATCCCGCCACTGTGAGATGGCGCTTGGAGGGATTGGACGCTATGTGATGCGATGCATTGAACCCCAGCCTTAGCCTTGGACCGCCTGAGGCATTGGACGATTGCTGAGGCTGGCCTGGGAGCTGGAGACTCGGAGAGACCTCAAGGGTCAGGGCCTGGCCTCAAGCTCAACTACCGGCCCCGGTTTGTCCGTCCGTGACGCATCCCCACCGCCCACCGTCCCTCCACCGCCGCCGTCAGAGCCCGCCAACAGCGCCCTCTTGGCCATTCGGCGAGCCATGGTCCAATCATCTTGCAGATAAGGCCGGCCCCAACGGCCGACGGACGAATAAAAGTGTCGGAATGCCACAGTGAGCCGTGAACCCGACCAAGCCAGCCTGCCTTTCTAAGGCCCTGACGGACAACGTTGGAGCAAAAGGAGCGGGCGGGTTTTGACGACCACAATCTGACGACCCTGGGATGGAAGAGCGAGAGCACGGACTCGAAAAGTTATTTTTACTCAGTTACGTAGGGTTTTTGTCACCCACCCGCTCGCAGCAGCAGCAGCAGCAGCAGCAGCAGCTCTGCTTTGCTTTGCTTTGCTTTGCTGGGGGGAGTCTCCGACCGATAGCACGCACCTACCAACTGAACCTGTTCGCTGACTGCCCGCCTGCCCGCCTGCCCGTCTTGTCGTGGGCTTGGCTTGGCTTCCATTCGCTTGCTTCAACCTCGCTCGCAGTTTTTACCAATGCTTCCTCTCCAACTCTCAGCTTCTGCGACTGCGACTCTGGTCCCCCCGGCGGTCACAGAACGGAAACGGGCACTATCATCCATCCATCCATGACATTTGGATCCATCCCCCTTGGCCCTAGCCATGTGCGTCATGCCCGCCGCCCTCCACCTAGAGGTTACCTCGGCCGCCGCTTTTTTGCTTCTGCCTCCCGCGTCTCATGGCCCTCACTTGCCTGGGTCGCCTCTGGTCAATCTGCTGTTTGCTGCAGATGCCCGGCCTGTCCGCTGACCCTCCCGTCGCCCCAAGCCCACTGGAGACGACTCTAAACAGGCTCTGGAGGGTGCCCTGGTGCTGCCGCCCGCCACTGTCTCCCACTGTAGTCCTCTGTATTTTGCATTTGCCTTGTTCACTTGCCTGGGTCGCCTCTGGTCAATCTGCTGTTTGCTGCAGATGCCCGGCC